>LQRL01000217.1:0-13512 GCA_001703475.1 Hydroides elegans
CAACCCCCCCCCCCCCGGAACCGCTTTACTCGAAAACCCCTCTACATAATGTCTCCAGAAAGTAACCAACTCCTAACCCCCTCCTCTCTCCTTCGATTGTGTGGGTTGTGCAACGCTGAAACTATTGGGATTGAAATAAACTGACATCCAAGCGTTAAGCTGCAGAATCTAATTGGACAAGACAGGACCAGGATAAATTGCGAGGAATTGGTGATAAATTAGTGTTGATAAAAACGGTACATCTCTTTTTGGCGACTGATAATTATTTAGAGAAATTGAAAGTAGATTCGGAACCACTTAAAAGCGGCAAAAACAAAAATTGGAATAATTTCGTCTGACACATTTGAGTGTTGAAGAAGGAAATTGTGTCTTTAAAATTTCTTTGAGGTTTGTGTATTTACAATTTTTAAAATAATTTAACTATTTTTTTCTTTCTTTACCAACTGTGTTATAAATAAGCATACCAACTGTCACTACTTTTAAGATATTTGAAAATTGCAAAATAAACGTGTCTTGTTGAAAATACATATTTATTATATGGATTTTGTATAAGAACATATGTTTATGAGTATGTTTATTTTCTTAATAATTCTGTTGTACCTTTCTGTTTTACTGAGCCTCAAGTCGAACTAATCGGTACAAAACGATAAGATAATAGATTAATTCCTCAATTAGTTTAATTTTCAAATGCAGGCTATGTGCATTTTTATGTACTTCCTTTGTATTTGAAGGAAATAATAAATTTTGCGACAGATAATAACAAATGAATTGAAACATCATGGTGTATTTGGTGAAAATTTATAAATTGTTTGCGTGTTAAAATCAATTGCAATTAATATTGTATTATCCTGACATTACCAAATTCCTCGACTACCATACACTAAATATTTACGAATAAAAAAGGGTATATTTCAGCGTAAGGTCGCGTTCAGGCAAACTAATAAAAATGCGCGTAAATGAAACTCTGAACCCCAAAAAGACAATATCCACATTTTGTATCAAAGCAAAGAAATTTCTGTTCATACCAAAAAGTTATTCAAACGTAATTTAAAGAATTTATTTGCCTGAACGGTGCTTTATGGTCATACATTCAATAAAATATTTTACTGTAGATCCTATTATTCTATATTAACACGCACGAATATATCATATTTTATAGATATCAGTTTTCTCAGAGAAGCACAGATTTATCTGAATGAATCATATGCCTCTTTGAAGAAATATGTTTGTCTGCAATGATTGCCCGAAAAATACTGGTATTTCGATGGATGTTTATAACCTATAATTGCCCGAAAAAGGAATGGTAATTCGATTGATGTTTATACGCTATGATTGTCCGAAAAATACTGGTAATTCGATTGAAATGTCTGCTCCTTCTTGCTTACAATATTACTAACATTTTCGAAACAAAAATACGAGTTTCGAAAAGACAATTTATACAAACGGAAACCATGTCGCTAAGAAACAAACATTATCACATTATTACATTTACAACTCCACTTTTTGATTCTCATTCACATGAGTTCACCATTACTCGAATTCTCGCCTCCTTCAACGGGAAAGGTTCGAGTTGTGGTCAAGCGGCCTTTTGACATCCTTAAGCGAGAAACCTTGTGGATTTGAGACTCTCTTTGATATAGCTTTCCCCATTCTGTTAACGACACTGAAACGTCGTTTTACGCATTCTTTGTGAAGCTTCGCTCCGGATTGAATTTAAGAGATTGGTCGCAATTTCATATGAGATAAAATATGATCTGCATGAAAACGTATGATGACGTTGTTTTTATTTTTAAAAATAGAGTAAAACTACCCTTATTCAAACGATATTAACCAATATTCATCACCATGTCTAACAAAACAACATCGTTTTGACAAACACATTATTACATTAACAATTTCACCTTTTGATCCCCATTCACATGAGTTCACCCCTTACTCAAATTCTCGCCTTGTTGAACGAGAAAGGTTCGCGAGTTTTGGTCAAGCGTCCTTTAGCATCCTTAGGCAAGAATCCTTGTAGAGTTGCGACTGTCTTTGATAAGGCTTTCGATCCACAATCAGTAAAACACGGTCAGACGTCGGTAAAACCACGGATTTGTGAATGTTTGACTACGAAATAATTTGTGAAGGGATCAGATCGAGGTAATATAATTGAAAGCAAATTATGTGTTGCTATGGGCCAAAATATAGCCACACAATTATTTTTAAAACAACAATATGATTATCTTTTACCTTGTTTTATTGAATACAGGGTGTATGTGAATTATTATATACGAGATAAAATACGAGATAAAAAAGAAACATTTATCATAGAGAAACCAATAAACACTCGTTGTGCAGCTCTCGTTTGGGTCTTCGAATGTTTCCTAAACAGAAACACGCATTTGTAGCAAATAAAAACATGTTTCCTACTGTTCAACAACCCAGTAGTTGAAAATGTAACAACACCCGTTATCTGATGCCAGATAAGTTTGTAAACATGATAACAAGGTTATATATCTTAGGCAATTACGCAGTTTTATATTGTTAAAAAACGTTTAAGATACATTTTCGTCTGTTTCCCTACCAGGAACAAACTATGGCAGATTTGTGTCTTTGATGCCTTAATGGTGAATTACAGGACGGACCCCATTTGCTTGATTTCGCGGGGAAGTAGAAGGGAGGGAGGGAGGTCAATAAATATTCAGCGATAAGCATCATACCCACGCCACACAAAACCCTAAAATCGTCCCCATTTTGCATAGTCGTCATATTGAATATTTTGGGTGGATTTGTCACGGAATTTTGACAACACGGAAGTGTGACAGAGGGGGCTTCAGATACAATAGGCTTGATTCTCACTTTGATACGCGGGTATTGTGACAAAAATATTATTTGTTTGTATATATACTATATAGGCCTAAGATCGAGGAATGTTTCAGGAAGGATTTTGCTTGATTTCGAGGGAAAGGAAGAGGGAGGGAGGTCAATAAATATTTAGTGATTAGCATCACACTCATGCCACATCAAGCAGAAAAAAAAAACATCCCCCCGGTGTTTGGACACCCAATGCCATCGTTTTCAGAATAAGCTTCAAAGCAAGCTGAACTGTTTCATCTGTGTATAAAGCCACTTAAGAAAATGGTGAACACCTTTCGGAAAAAGAGAGTTGTGAGAATAATTTACAAATGATTAATAATATATAAAAACAGTATTTATAAGAATACATAAAACACCCAATTTCAAATTTACTCAACCCATTATTTTAGTTGCTAAAGACTTGGGGTCATGAAGATAAACAATCACTTTTGTGTTATTCCAAGACTAGCTTCGATCTATTGAGGCAGATCATCATTGTTAAGAGCCGCTCGTGATGTGCTCTTCCCAAATCTCTGTTCGTCGTATTGAATATTTTTGGTGGATTTGTCACGGAATTTCGAGTCAACGGAAGTGTGACAGTGACATGTGATAGAGAGGGCTTCGGATACAATAGGCTTCATTCTGACGTTGATCCCCTGGTATTGTGACATAAAGGTGCTAATTTTGTAGCCACTATATTGGGATCGAGGGGTTTTCCGCTTGGTATTTTGGCTACTTAAATACAATCAATATATTTCTTATATAAAGGTTAACTTTAGTTTCATCTGTTTGGGAAAAACAATCCAAAGAAGAATATCTTTTTTTTGTTCTTCCTAAATTAGTTGCTTATACTTTTTATCATTATTTCCGTTTTTCCTTCAGAATTTTTCCTTTTCTATCTCACGTTATTTTATCCTAAAAGCTTTCTTCTATCACATGCATCACAATAATATTTCCTCTAAACCACAAGACTTGCTCAAGCTTAATATAAAGACATTCCACCCTCAAAAGGGAACCATCAAAGTTGTAGTTTATAGCTTTAGCACGCTCCTGAGACTTTTTTGGATTCATCGGAAAGCCATTCATATTCGTTTATGACAATATCTTGTTATTTATGTTTTTCCTCCTTCTGATTCTGAGATGTTATGTCGCGCTAAAGTATGGCTTCTTTTTGTGCTGCAAATATTGATGTCACAATTGCTGTCTACGACATGTGTGGTTTTTGTCAGACCGACCGGACCATGATTTTCTCGTTGCGATTTATATTTTCAGATTGAATATTGTTGTTATGCCCATTAACTATTTCTTCTTTGAGATATCCTAAGACCTGGTCGCATTGGAAGCTTTTTTTCGAGTCGCTTTTCCACAACAAACACTTCGTGTGATTTTTTAAATGTAAAACCTCCAAAGCAACCAGTCTTTCTGAAAAAGCTACGGTCGTTTAGGAGTGTTTGAGTTTACGCCAAGGAGTACAATGGAAGACATGTTTGTCAGGGAAACCAAAGCTCGAAACGCTGCCAATGTTGTCAGTCCCCTACAAACGTGACTCTGACTTTTGGGAACAAAATAATGTGTATAACCGTTCATTGAACTCGAATCCACATCTTGTTACATGAGGTTGAAATATAATATAACTAGATCGCTGTGATTTCAACTTAAACTAATGCACAAGCACTGAGTAAACAGTTTCCACATTAATTAACAACGATTAATAGATTAATTAAAAGCGACGATTAATGGATGGACCATAAACGGAACTAGGGGTTCGCAATTATTTTAAGTAACACGCGGGATCGGTTTCCATCATTGTTTATAGTGTTTCATTTGTTTTCGCTCAAGGCATATTAGCAATAACAAAGTGCTAGCTTAAACGACTGTTAATCACAGCCTTCTTGTTATTGTTGTTCACAATAACAATGGTAACGTGGCGTATCGGGATTTTAGACGTTTGGAAGAGACAATGAGTTTATTCTCGCTTTTTGAAGAGTCGAATCGAAAAAAAAGAAACGTAAAGTTGATCCACAAACTGAAACGCTATGATTTACCCGGTATCCGCCCAAAAAGTTTCCAACCAAAAAGTTTCCGGCCATAAAGTTCCCAAAATTGAAAACATGGGCCAGAAAGTTTCCATCCAAAAATGTGCTTCGATACACGAAACATATAAAACTTGTGCCAAAAAAGTGTATTTACTATCGGCTTTGGACCCTACAGCACTGTTTATAATATAATATGAAAAAATGATAATATTCATTATCTTTATTTCGATAGTTTTGACTAGAAACTTTTTGTCCTAAGTTGTCAATTTTGGAAACTTTATGGCCGGAAACTTTTTGGGCGGAACCTTTTTGGGCCGGATTCGATTTACCCAATTTTGGAACCTGTCAGCAATGTGACCAGGAAATTGTATATCCTTTAGATACCATTTTTACGATAGCGACTGTCGAACAAATACATTTGGATGTACAACATTGTGTTAATTTATTAGACAGCATTCGCTTTAAAACTTTGTCTAAAGTTTATGTAATGTTTTGTGTCTTGAGTTTATAACCACAAATCGTATTTCTACACATAACCGGACACTGCAAACCCGCCATGTTTCGTAAATTAGCTCCAGCATAAAATCACAAGATAACGGATGTCATGAATAACGGGTATGGACAAAGGGCAAATGCATTTAATAATCAAATGTAGGCGATGTGCAGTAAATTGCAATCTTAGTGAGTACAATGAATATATGTTGATATTTACAGCAAAATAATTCATAATGGAGTGCAAATAATGAAAGTGTTTATAGTTCGATTTGGTTTGTCGTGTCATCCGTCGTGTGTTATATCTCGGAATTGGTGTAAAACATCAGTTTCGGATCAAAAAGATGGACGTTACCTGGACGTTCGTTGTACGCTCCGACGTCGGACGAACATCAGGTGTAGCAACAAAGCTACTGTTATGTTTGCGACGACGAAGGACGTCCAATCGCTAACGGTTATTCCGACGTTGCTCGACGTCTTGCCGAGTAGGGATGTAAATTGATCAACATAGTTTGGCTTTTAAACGATTGGCATTTAGCCTCTAAAGAAACGCAAAATGGGCAAATCAAAGTATTTCTTACACAATACATATTAAATTGCTACAGTTTTGTAAAATGTCAATCTGACTTGCCACGCAGTAGGGTTAAGAACGGGTATCGTTTGGGTCGACAGAATCACAAAAACAGGAATTGCGCTGGTCCCAATACAAATTGGCCAATTGTATCAAAACGGGGCCAAAGGAAACCAGTGACTTGATCGCAAAATGAGCGATAATTGGGCTAATTCACTGCTGGTTTAGTAGCAAATGTATTGAGGTTGGACCCACCGCGAAATCAAGTTGGACTGGTTCGATTTTTCGATTATCTTCCGTTTGCCTGGTGTCTGCAAAGTATCACGCAATATTTACAGGTTTGTGGTCTGATAGACGCGGTCTAATTTAACTGTATGTTTATCTATTGAAATCTCTATTTGATGACTTTTACACTGTGTAGTCTGCGATCAAATATGATGGGTTGAGTATTTAGTCATGAGAATACCTATAAACTTCTTTCAGATTATTCTGTTTATGGGCTGTATGGCATTTCTAAGAGCTTATACCGAGGGTTTTATGCAAATATATCTAAAGACTCACAGAAACCTGATCGCCCCAATCCTCACTATATATAGAGTCTTGCAACAAAGAAAGTAACTTGAATGTCATGATGGCATAAAAACAACGAAATAACGGAACACAACGTCACACGCCTTTCCGAGGAACGTTTCACTACACAAATTCACCTAAAATATGCAAATGATATTTCTGTGGCATGTTGACAATACTCATATTCTTATCAGAGGGCAAATCTATTTTTTAGCAATATATTCGCGTTGGTATACAGCGCCGAACAAACGCCACTGCCACATTTGCGACCGTATGATCCAGTTGGTTAAAGTGGCATTGTAATCCCAGGCCTAATCCCAGGTGCATTGATAACGCTACCCTTTGAGGTCCCAGGGATGAGTACACATATGTTTATCATCTGACCATGTGTTATCCATGGGTGTTCTGTCCAATGACCATTGATGGACAAAGATACAGGATTTTGTGAAACAAAACAAGTTAAAATTCTATATATGGTTGTTTCCCCTTCAGGGGCTAACCCACTAAAGCAAATTTCCTAAACTACCTGGCAGCGTTTGTTTTCCTGCTTATGATGCCCAAAGCCAGTGAACCGAAATAAATTGGATCCTTTGTATTACATTGTGAAACGTAACAACATTGCGAAACGACGATATTTAACATGTTTTATTATAATCTTTGATAATTCATTTATTATGCGATACGTTTTTGCAGCCAATAGCTATATACAACGGTTCAAACTTTGAAGGTCGCGAAGTTTCGAAATCTGGCATGTAGCTGCAACAACATTATTCCAACACCCACAACCCAAACCTGCCTTACCTTTAAGAACCAAATGAAAGCAACCTCTTAACCCCCTCAAACCACTCACTACAAGAGGGCAAGAGGACCAGGCCCGACTGGGAAATTCCTAAATGTACAAGTTCCGCTCTTGTCAAATGGGAATTCCAAGAGAAACTGACAAAAAGTGCAAATTGAAGGGTTTCGTGCATAAATGACCCCACTTGATTTTTAATTTTTCAAGGCTATCGTCTTCAAACAAATCATGAATCGCAGTTGATTTTACAACAAAGTGGAATGGGTTTGTACTGGATCAAGAATAATGTAACGCATTTAGCATCTCATTCCAAAAAATAATGATTGAGGTCAAGTATCTTTTTGCACGGATCTCTTCAAATGTATACGTTCCGCAACCCATAGAGAATTCCACAGAAAAGGACAAAAAGTGCAAATTGTCACATCACTGATCTCTGATCATTACAATTCCACTCATACATTGGGCTTTGGTTTGTGGCCAGGGAAATCAAAGGGTTCCATTGTATTTGAGCCTTTGGAGGAGGGTAGAGATCACCAAACTTATTACTCGGGCCACGTGGGCCACAGGGTGAGTCGAGTTTGTTTAGGGGTGCTCAAAAGTCGCATGCAAATAAGGATGGTGGTTTGGAATCCCTGTTTTATTCAGCAAAATACAATTAAGATTGTGTTGGCAAGAAAAGTAAACTAGTAAATTCAAACATCAAAATTGAAATCGAAGGGTTCCATTGTATTTGAGCCCTTTGGAGAAGGGCAGAGACATCCCCAAACTTATTACCCGGGCCACTGACAAAATACTTTTGGGGCAAAGGGGACAAGTTGAGTTTGTTATAGGGGGAGTTCCAAAGTTGCATTTAAAGTATGATAAGGATCAAAGTGTTTGTTTTTTTCAGTTAAACAAAAAACTAAAAACAAATCTCATTGAAAAAAAAAGAATTCGTGTCTTTGATAAATCGTTGTGTGATATACAATATTTTTTATGAATTCGAACGGTATACTTTAACGAGAATAAATGGATGGAAATGATTATTGCTAGGGGCTGCATAGGATGATATTTTGTCCCTCCTCCCTTACTTTTTAAAAATAAACGGCCCACATTAGATGAAAAACATGTTAATCGCGACAAAATAACAACGTTTGAAACCCAAAATAAGAAAGAAAGATTGTTTACTAAGGTCTTACTATATTCTAACTCTGTGCGACTCCGTCGAATAAGCATCCCTTTCATTAAACAGTTCTACTTATATGCATTGTTACAAACATCGATGCCAAAATATCAAATATGGCAAAAGAGACGCAACCAAAATGCTCAAACATTGCTCATAGAAACACGTGACACAAATTACATGCCCGAGGCAACGATATCAAGCTTCTCTCGTGTTCTGATCAATCGTTGGTCTGATTGCCTTATTCACGTTTACAAACCCCGTCGACAAATTATCGTTGAAAGTAAGATTGTTAGTTTAATACAGTCTATGCAGTTATATAAAAAAAGAGCTTTTAAAAAGTTTTATACAGTCTCTATGAATTTAACAAGATATCGGGAGACAAGATGTTATTTTTTACACCAATTTTTTTTATTAGAATTTTTAAGCAAACAGTGTTAATTTGAGTAATCATTATATCATTTCACTTTTGATCCTCATAATTCGCTGAAATAATATTTACAAATGATACAGTTCAATTGTGTACATTACATCAATGTATTAAAATACGCGACCCGAAGAGACATGAGCATGCATTAAACTTCTTAAGAGATTCCAATGCGACCAAAACCTTAATATACAACATCAATCCTTATTTAACGTTAGTTTAAAAGAACTGTTTCAAGGGGTGATGTGACGATCACCAGAAAAGTACACATCTCAATCTCTGATCGATTTCCTTTATTATCAACTTCTGTGTCGCAAGAGCCAATGACTGTCTTCCATATGAGGGATCCATCCGCAAATATTAAACCACAAAGTAGTTGTTTTCTCGTAAATCGGTTGTGTTTAATTTGAGATGCACTAAAATGAATGAAAAAAATATGAAAGCAAACTGTTTCATTACTGGGCAATAGGCCATAGTATTTTAATAATTGTTTCATCAGCGTTGATTTTTCTTTTTTGTACATTTTAAGAAATTCAAGATTAGTGAGCGTTCACTAAAAAGCACAAATCTAATTGCACGAGACAGAATGTGAATTCTATGCATAACGGAGTTTTACTCATATTGTTTTGTATCAAACCCCTTTCCGATTGTAACCTACTTCTTTACCCTAAGAGAGGCGCCCACTGGCTGATCGGGATTACGAGAAGTTTGATTAATCTATAGCAAAGACGTCACATCTTTATCAGTGGTTTTGCTGGGACGCAATTGTCTTTATAGCATAAGCGGGTGCAACCAATAGGGCAGTGTAGCGAAATGTCCGCTGCATACATGACACTTCATAACTCAAATTATTTTTATATGAAAAAAAATGAACAAGGGAAAACAATACACATGCGAGTTTTGGTTCGCACCAAAGTGTAAGGTTTAACAAGGATTTCATCGTCTTAAGTAATGATTATAGCATTTTTGCTTTTTATTTATTGTGTATGCCCTTATGTAATAAAGTATAAGATACATAAAATAAAAATAAAAAAAATCATATTTTTAACCAGGAAAAAAAACGTTTTCAGCATCTTAGATCTAGAGACGGGCAGTTGATTCAAATATACATGGGTGTTCTTTCATAACTCTTGGAACCATAAATAAATAAATTTTTGGGTGTCCTCGAAACGAACACGGAAGGCCGATTTCCCTCCAAATTCCCACGAGACTCCCTATTTGTCTGAAGAAAATGACAATGGCGTAATATCTTATTGTGACGTCATTCAATGTTGTTGATTATTTGGTTTTGGGAGTTCATTGGACCATGTTATGTTTCTATTTTTAGATGATGGATCAGATAGGCCTACTCATAGACAAATGAAAATAAATGCATGGGAAATTTGACAGCAGACATTAATATTTAACATTCACATAAATGGATCTTATTGTGATAAGTGCATAATAAGCAGTGCAATTCTATATACTTCTAAGCAATTTTACATCATTCACCTAAGCAGTACAGTTTCAATAAAAAGTGGTTATGAACACTGAGTGAAATCGAAGAACATGTAATTAGCCAAATGAAAACCATACACATAACCAATTGATCAAATTAACTCAATTAGCTATATCTTGTACGGGTTTACATGTAATTGCAGAACGCTGTTTGCTTGATAATAATCTTTGAAAATACATTCATTTGTAAACGATATGATATCAAACGCTTTAGAATACCATAAAAATGGCTTTAAACCTCGGGGCTAAACCCGCATTTAGATCCCATCTCACATTTCCAGACACATTAAAGAAGAACACTCCATGAGTTTGTGTTGTTGAAATTTTAGATACATATATTACAGATATAAAGCTTCAGATGATAAACTGAAACATAAGTAAAAATAGTTATATAACCTTTTTTCCCCATTTTTTCGTAAAATGTTCCTTTTATCATCCTAGCTACCTACTACTGGTGTACTTGGCTCTTCTAGCTACACACTTAGTAAAAATATTTATTTTCAAAATATATTTGGTTAGCAAAAATATGTTCATGTTTCTAGTTATTTTATACTCAAACTATCACTTTTAAACCAAAAGGTCGTAGGGTGTCCTTTATTAAAGGCTACATCCTTCCCGGAAATACAGTGAAAAACACACATTTTCTCAGCTTAAAAGACAACTTCGTTCTATGATGTCGAACCGTTTTTCTTCTCCTTAGTTAGTTGTCGCCAAATTGAATCGTGTGTTGAGAGTGAAGCAAATTTAGATCAGAAGATCGATTCAACTTTTTTTTCGATTTAGAAGTTGTTTGTCATGCGTTTTTGTATTTTGTGGTAGGTAACCGAAGGAGTTAAGCTTGTCTCAATTGCATCTTAAAGAAGTGTTTAGCTTGTAATTTTTGTGAAGTTGAACGACATTGTGATGATTTTCGTCCGGTTCACAAATCCTATCATTGTAATAGCAATAATTATTGTCAAATAATATTATTCGAAATCATTTAACCGCTTATGATCAAGTTGTAATCAGTTCAAATCTATAAATATACCTTGAGAATGAAGCAATTTCTTTGGGAACCTTTTTTTCTCATTATCATATTTCTCATAATATATATTTTAATTAATTATATAATAAGACAAATTCGGATCCCTTTGGATTCCTGATTAATTGTTTATCTTATTATACACTCTAGTTACAGGGTATAACCCAAAGTGGATAAAAACCAAATCACAATTCCTCAATTTGTGATTTAGGAATATTTGGCTTGGAGGATACACAACAACCCATTACCTAATATGACATTCCCCTTAAATCTTTTTTTGAGACGTGCCCTGCAAACACAACCTAATAAATGGGTGTCCTTGGAAACTCATCTCGATATGATTTAAGCGAGGGGTAACCTAGATCTACCAGACGGAAAAGACATGGCAAACCGTTATGATTTGCAAACATGAGTTTCTGAAATCAACCATAATCAAAGATAGAAGATAAGCGGTAGATGGTAAAACAGTAGATCCACTATCAAATTATGTTGATACATTTTATATTTTATTCATTACAAAGTCGTCATTTCAAAATTTAAGACCCTTTGAGGTTTGAGACCGACTTAAAGATAGGCAATGGGTTCTCATTATTCTCAATTCGCCCATTCATCAGGATTCAGATTTCCCTTTAATAAGATAAAAATATAATTCGAACATCATGAAACATATATATAAAACTTTCCTATATTAAGAGTTCCATTGCCTGCTCTACTATAGCCATCCCCTAGCGTCATAATAACAATATTGCATATTTTTATATTGTACTGCGGGGCGCTTTTTCCATGGTATCCCCTCGGCGTATGATGTTTCCCATTCAACTCACAGCACTCTCATTGAAAGATTACTTTGTCATGGTTTGTCTTCATAAATCGCCAATCACAAAATCGAGGGCGTCTCCACAATGTGACGCCAATATGATCGGAAGAGAAAAAAACCCTGAGAAAACCTGAAAAAAAAAACACATGATAAACACAAACATTGATGTGGATCAAACTATTTTTTCGACTGGATGTGACAATGTATACATTTAAAATTCAATTAATAAAAACGCTTTTGTATAATTCATACGGGTTTGATAAATGCGGCGGGGTATCTTTCTCCAACCATTTATATACTTGAGAAATTGAAATCCGGATTGAAGGGGGTTCAGCTAACATAATTATGAATTTATTTTGCATAAATCAGTTACTTATCTTATAGATAATCATGGTGATTTAATGTTATCAGGTTATGCATTATCACATCATGATAACCATTTCGCTCCACATTAATATTTACCACCCAGCCCAAACTTATTCCAATTTCCCAATTACCCTTTACACCAATCCTTCCATTCTCATAAATTATCACATTAAATGTTTACCATGAAGACATTAAACCTTGCCCTTCGCTATGATTTCCATTTCCTTATGGACCCAAACCATGCTTCCGCGTTTTTAAAAGGCTGTCAAACAGGACTTATTGCAAATATGCATCATTTACCATCATTTCTCAATTCAGCCGATGGGAAATAAATGGTATCCAGGAAAGCTTGCAGGATGGCAAATATAAAGTCAACACTTCGGAGCAACATAATTGTCGATTTAAAAGTCACCCTGCAAATTTGCTTTCACTTACCAAAAAAAAAATGCAATAATAATAATAATTAAAAAAAAACAAAAGAAATATGAAATAAAACATGTGAAGTTATGGTGTCATGATAAGAATTCATGATAACAGCCCAAAACAATTCAAACCAAAGAACTTCCTGAAAATTTAGGAAAAATTGCAAGATTGCATGCGTAGTCATGATTTTGGACAAAATTTATAGTGACTTTTCCGATAACTCAGATATGCTGTTTAATCAATTAAATTGAAACTTAATGACGTCATTACAACGTTCCAAACGTGCGTAGATAAGGTTTGCTGTCATATATTTTATGTAAGAAAGTGCTTCTAAGCAATCCATTTCTCTCCTACATTGTTTTTGACAAAAATACAAATCATAGACATAAGCAGTGCAGTATATATTCAACTCACAGTGTATGAATGTACTGCTGACGCTCCCCCTTTGGATCATCAGAGAAGTTCCGTGCCTCGGTTCGGTTTCGCCCCTTTAACC
>LQRL01000223.1:0-11197 GCA_001703475.1 Hydroides elegans
AAGTTTTTTGTTCCACAAAATATTCTTTTTTACCGTCTGTAAAAATGACACGAAAATAATATATGATTTTTTTCGTAAACGAAAAGAAATCAGATAATAAAGTTCAGTGATAATTATAACGAAAGGACATGCCATTCTTTTACAATCGCAAAAAATCGCTGGTATTCGTTTTCGAACGCACAGTAATCCATTTTCTCACCAGTTCTTTATTTTACTTGAGAAGTATCTATTACCCTTTTAAGACAGAAAACAGAGCCTAAATAAAATGTTGTTAGATAATGATCCTTAATTGGTCAAAAAATAATTATACACATTGCTCCAGAATTATACCAATTGATCGCTCTTTTACTGATGACACCATCACTTAAGTGATAAACGTGGGTGTTAAATGACAGTAAATTGTTACATGGACATGAAATAACTTGATTTTAATTACAGTAACACAAGCGTTATCAAAAAACTAAAACAATCTATCCTTATGATAGTAATTGTTCAATTTATTCATATCTCAAATGTAGATCATTATAATAATAAATATTACTCTAGGATTTAAGACTTATTTATGAAACACCATGTTTAAATGGTTGATAACAGTTTTTGAATAGGAAATTTGAAAGTTAAAACAGAAACGTAGCAGCGAAATATAGGCTATATAACATTGATTTTATAAAGGTGATCATAGAAACACGTCTGTGCATGGTTCAATCTACATTGAAAAATAATGATCAACCTGCGTTATTCGATTTTTGACTGCAATCTGAAAGTCAGATTATGTCTCAAGTTTTGATAGTTATCTTTGATTTGAATAAAATCCTTTTTCTTGTAATGATTTTGTGCAAAACCGTAAGAGCACTCATGTTATTATTATATTGATTTAGCGCGGAAACAAAATAATGCCCATCGAGAATGACACACCAACAGACGGATCGACAAGGAATCGGGCTGGACTAAAAATCTCGACGTCTGTCAAACGAGCCATTAAAATTATGCACTCTTATAATGAGTGCTATCTTAGCAAATAATTGATAAGTACACGTATAAACAAATTCAGAGCATAAGGTTTTCTATACAAATCAAATCATAAGATTTTAAACACTATCAGAAAGGTATAACATGTATGAAAATCAATAACAAATAAAATATTCTAATAATTTAAAGGAATTTTACAACAAAATACAAAATAGGAAACATAGAAAGCATATTTACAGGTTGCGTGGTAGAATACATAGGAGGCTGTGCGATGGCAGTAGGTTGCATAGCAGGAGGAGGCGCCGGTGTCTCAAACGGAGTCGACTCATAAGTGGCGGGCACCTGCTGTACAACAGGGGGCGGGGCTAGTACCGGGGGCGGGACTGCAATGGGCACAGCTATTGGTTGATCTCGGCGCATGCGCTCGAGGCGTGCTTCCTGTCGCGTGACCTCCATTTCGTGCTCAAGGTCGGTCAGCTTCTTTAGGTACTCGGCTTGGCGGGCTTGCATTTGGGCTTCTAGGGCAGCTGTAAAAAAATATGTTTTGTTTATGAATCTTGCTGAATTAACCTTTTTACTTGATCCTATAGCATACAATTACTTAACGTGTGAATAAAGTAATATAATCTTTATGATGACAGCATAAACACATACTGAGAATAAGAATTATGTTTTTAAAGCGGGGTTTTGTTTTGCTTTCGTTTATTATGTATGTTTTACATGTAATGACATAAACTAATCTGATGTCTGATACCTGACAACACTCAACAGACATTGAAAAGGTATAAACGGCAATTTAAGGTTGCACCTCAGGTATTTGTTGTCAATTTCGAAGAATGAACCCCATCCCTACTTCACTTAAATTTTGCGATCTAAACAGTTCGTCTTATATTGTAATAGACTCTATTTACTCTCTATTCACTTACCGATATCACTTGCTTTCTGCTGGTTCTGCACATTGCGCAGCTGCTCATTGTTTCGCTCCTGCAGCTGCAGCAGTTCCCTCTGCAGCCGCTGGTTTTCAGCCTCGAACTCACGGATCTGAGCATTCAGGTTCTCCGCTTTATCTTAAATGAAACGAATGCAAGTGTTCGCTACATTTCCGTAGTCTTTATAACAATTTCAATGTACTACTTCAGTATCGAAATCGAATAGTACCGTTTTTTACGATTGTGACATAATGAAATGCTGTTTCATTTTTAATGTCACTGGACTCAATGTAGGTCTTCTATCTGCAATTACATTCCAAATTGCAAGAATCTACTTTTTTTCCCTAAATATGGACAATGTTGGGAATGGAAGCGAATTTCAGGTTGAAAAAGACCAAATCCGCCATGTAAAGTGAATGGGGTACTTTTCAGCCTCGAAATCGGCTTAAATTCCAAGCACTGCGCATATTTAGAAAAAAAGTAAATTCGTGATATTTGGAATGTAATTGCAGCTAAAGGACCTACATTAAGTCCAGAGAATAATTATAATATGAAAATGCACTTCATTTCTAATTCAATCGTAAAAACCGGTATGATTCGATTCAGATACTGCTTTAGACACAAAGCCTCGAACTCGCGGATCTACGCATTCAAAGCGGAATTTAGAGTGTTCTATATGTGTTTCTTTTGAACATGTTATTTTCTTTTTATAAATTTCACATGGTGTAAACTTTTGTATGAGGAAAACATAGTCGCAAAACGGTTTGATTATATTCAGTGCCGTGCGAATGGTCATGTCAAACAAACTCATTAGTTTTTCAACATCAACAATTGAGGAATTCAAAAGTATTCAATAGGTGACATTGTCCTTAAAAGGGTACGGATTATTAATGGGTTATCACTAAGTCATGAATTCCTCTCACTTTTGTCGAGCTTTCTGGGACTGAGTTTCATGGGCGAGTGTTGTGCCGCTCTTGCTTCTGCCTCCAGGTCAGCCATCTGCGCCAGGATTCCCGGGTTCGAACCTCCTTGGCGCAGGTAGGCTTGACGCATCGCCCTGAAAAAGTATAAAAGTATTGATTTGTTTACTTTTAAGAGGTATGGGTTTGTTGGGTTAAATATATTAAGGAGTTCTTTTGGACCAGAACGTGTTTAGATTCACATCGATATTTCGGTTTACACAATAAGAAATACTCATTTATTTCACACTTCATGATATGAGCCAAGTAATGAGAAAAAGTAATGATAAAATACTTACACAATTTCAGGAATAACATCGGCATTAACAGTATTTGGTCTGCAAGAAAGAAGAAACGGTACAATGCATACATATATAAAATTTAATTTATATACATGTATTTCATGTATGTAAAACCCTTTATTTTTAAGTCGATTGAGATAAATATGATAATGATATGCATAGCCTTTATAACAAGAGATACAGTCACTGTGGTAACTGGTATCCATATCCATTTTAAGTTATTCAAACGCTCCGCTCCATCAACCGGTATTTCAGAGAATAGCAAAAGCGGTGAGTGGATAATTTTTCATTCGGGTCGGTAGAATTAAAAAAAAAACTTATTTTTGCAATTTTTTGGCACTTTGCTATTCCCTGGTATTGATTTCAACGTCATTTCTATATTACCAAATGTATAATAACAACATTCTATATAAGTACATCACATGCTACGATAAATGAAAACTAATTTTGGAACAAACGTATTTATTCATTTGTAAAATCGTAATCAAAACCCAAAATAATACCAACAAGATTGTCAAGGACAATGACCCAGCTTAAATTTATAGCTATTGCTTCAGCTCTTTAAGTTATAGCAACCGCGTTTTTGTTAATTGTTTAATGAAAATTAACAGATACGTGTTAGCGCATTAGCGGGATAAAAGTCATATGTTATCCATATATTTTAACATCTGCATATAAATAAAACAATGACTAAAATATTTTTTTTTCATCATTATAAGGAATACGTTGTGCAAGCTGGAATTCGAACCCACAGCCTTATATCTATGCGTCCGATGCTATACCCCTGTACTACAGGCCAATATGCCATATGAATGAACATAAAACAATATGTATGAGCACATTATGAACAGGCCATTATATCAAATCAAAGGTTTTTGATAAGATATGGTTATCTACTATAGGCACCATGAATTAGAATATGATTTCTGAAATTTTCTAAAGGAAAATATTTTTGAGCTGAATCCAGGATCGAACCTTTGGATCATGATACACTACTGACTGAGCTATATGCCAGGTGTGTAAAAGCTCTGATCCAAACAATCGTTTAGTTCAACGGACATAACAAATCTATATTTTAAAGACATGTCTCAATGAGGAATATGCGCGTGTCCACCATTGGATAAAAGAGTCAATCACCCAAGACAAAAGCCCCCGCATACCAACGTTCTGCTTACGACAGATTTGGTCGTGGATATGATACACGTCATCAGTCCTGTCAAAACTGTAGGAAGGAGAAGATAGGTTTAAGATCAAAGAGTTTGTATCTTTATAGAACTCCAAATTTGCGGAAATGGCAAAGTTTATCACGGCGACCCAAATGGGTCGATCGTCCTATAAAGCGCAAGCAGGTAAAAGGGTACCATAAAGAAGCTTTGATTATAATTTGAAAGATCTACTATCAAAACTGTGAGAGGAGATAGGTTTTTAGAACAACGAGTTTTTCTCTATATAGAATACCAAATTGGCGGAATTGGCAAAGTCCATCATGGCAACTCAAACGAATCAATCGTCCTATAAAGCACAAGCTGGTATGGGGATACCATGTTGAAGCTTCGGTTAAAGTTTGAAAGCTCTACGACCAAAACTGTTGGAGGAGATTTTAAGAAGTTTACCAGCCAATTACGGACTACGCCGACTGACTGCACAAAGCCAGTTTTTGTTTCAAGAAAGCTGGATTGCTAAACATGTTTCTTATAGTCGAAATGTACAATCATACACTCAAAGATGCAAGGGAAAATGATAGTTCTGCACAATTGGTAGTTGGTCGAGCGTCGGCGACTACCTCTGCAAGGTTAGTCACCCTCAAAAGCTGGTTTTATAAGCGATCATGCACACTGTCGGCATGATCACATGATCTGCATGCTATATAGATAGTCAAATTATGTTGATAATGTTTTACTATAACGAATACCATTCACCCCATAAAATGACCAAATCATGTCGTTAGTTTTATCATATTCGCAAAGTCATTTGTATACTATACCTGTTAGAAACCATGTATTATGAACTGCTCTTTTTCCCCTACTAAAAGTTCTTAAACATAATTCTATTAACATCCGCATCCTTTTCTCTTTTATATTTAACAACTAGCGGTACACTTTATATATGTACTTCCATGATTTGACAACAGGCAAAAAGGAGTTAAAAAAATCATCGAGAAGAATAAATATGAATTTTCACTTATATAAGATTGAACGAATGGATAATTATACAAAAACTTCTGTTTTTTTTTCAAAGAGTTATTATCATATCTTATCTAACGAAAATATTTTATTAAAATGCTGACTTGTGTATTCGTGCTGACAAGTATAGGATTCGCTTCGGCTCAAGATGGAAATTGGTTCATAAGAGAAGCAACCAACCATTCCTATTTTGTGTCTACAGGAAGCACGCTGTGGAGAGATGCCGCCACAGCTTGCAACATGAAGGGTGGTTATCTCGTTACAATCTTTGACGAAGAAGAAGACGAGTATGTCAACAGTATAATGACATCACCAGTATGGATAGGCCTTATAGCAGTTAATTGCCTAGCATCATGTTCCAACTGGATATGGCAGAATGGTGAACCATTCAGGTATCACCGGTGGTACACGAATTATCCAATTAACAACCAGGGTTTTGGAGTTGTTTTCAAACACACATCTAATCATATGTGGTATAACACCCGCTCCTCCCTCGTCTCCAACTACATATGCGAGATTCCGAATCCATGTTCTGTTCCCGGCCTGTGCGGACCAAACGGACAATGCATCCCGACCGATAACCTATCGTTTCACTGCATCTGCCACAACAATTCACACGGTGACAATTGCGAACTTTGTAACCATGGTTACGCGGGACCATACTGCCAGGAAATCAATGAATGCGAATTGGCGCCTTGTCATAATGGAACTTGCGTGGACAGGGTAGGGAGTTTTGAATGTCAATGTGATGTCGGATACGCGGGACTATATTGCCAAGAAGAAATCAATGAGTGCCAATCGGGACCATGCCATCACGGAATGTGCATCGACAGAGTCGGGCGTTTCGAATGTATATGCGATGTTGGGTACGATGGGTTATTTTGCGACGATGTAAATGAATGTCTAGAGCTCGAGAACTGTGTACATGGCACGTGTTTCAATACGATGGGCGCGTATTTTTGTGCGTGTGATGATGACCAACGAGAATTACTTTTCGCGACTATGCGAACTCTGATCGCGTCCGTCATAGAAACATCGCAAATCTCAATATGATTCAACCAATCCCTACAGTGTCTAACCGGCATATATCGAAAATTGTCGATCGTCCATTATCTCACGTAAACCGAAATAATCTCATTGAAGTTCCCATCACAAGGCAACCCAGTAATGCACCCAGAAATACTTCTCTCGCATCTATAAACGTTCGATCCCTGCGAAAAAGGTTGCAAAACGTAAAGCAATACATATTCGAACATGAAACGGATATCGTTGCGCTCACCGAGACATGGCTCTCTACAGATGATAAATACGAATCTCTCGAACTATGCTCGCAAAAAGCAACTATACACAGATCCGATCGCAATGCCCAAGGAGGCGGAGTAGCTATTATGAGTAAAAATGAATATGAATCCAAACGTATCGCAAGTCGCTCATACACAACCTTCGAAAATGTAATCATATGCGTTAGAAACAATGGAAAACCTATCAGAATCGCGTGTATTTACAGACCTCCATGTAGCTCCCCTTCGCTGTTTATTGACGAATTCAGCTCGTTTCTTGAAGACAACTGTCTCGCTGGTGATCCAATCATTCTAACGGGGGATTTCAATATCCACGTTGATAACCCTACCGATAAACTAGCCAAACAATTCAACGAAACTCTGTTCGCATTTGGTCTCATGCAACACATCACGGAAGCCACCCATGATAAAGGTCACACACTTGACCTCATCATATCTCGCACCAATGACGAAATATCAATTGAAAAAGCTCATGTCGGTGATTTCATCTCAGATCATAGAGCTATTCATTGTACCTTAGATCTCAAGAAACCAAAACGGATATACAACGAAATGCAATATCGCAAAATCGATGACATAAACATTGATCATTTTAAGAGTGATATTACGAACTCTCTCCTAGTTAAACATTTTTTAGATTACGAACTCAATGAACTAGTTGAGCTATATGATGACGAGCTCAGTTCAATACTGGATAAACATGCCCCTATAATTCGTCGCCGTGTAACCAACCCAAAGCGCGAACCATGGTACGATAGCAGTATTCACAGTGCTCGAACAGCGCTCCGGGCCTACGAAAGGAAATGGTCTAAAAGTAAAGACGCGGTTGATAAAACTAGATTCCTTTTTGAAAAGGAACAGTTTGAGTCCAAATTAGAAACTGCAAAGTCGGATTATTATAGTAATCTGGTAAACGAAAGCAAGCACGACCAAGGACTCCTTTTCAAGACCGTAAACAAGGTGATGCATCGCGTTAAAGACAATCCAATGCCGAAAGCCGATAGTGCAGAACAGCTTGCGAACGACTTCAATCAATTTTTCAACACTAAAATCGAAAATATTCGCGCGAATTTCGAGGATGGCATTGAGAACGCCTTTGATTTTGATAAAAAGCCCGATGGCATGGACTCTTTTTCTCGTTTTTCGCCGCTTTCGATTGAAGCTGTGAAAAAACTCATTGTACAACAAAAATCGAAAACTAGTGAACTAGATGCGATTCCTACTAAGCTTCTGAAACTGTGTATCGACGAACTGGCACCGGTGATTTGTCGCATAATCAATCTCTCGCTGGAAGGCTGTACGTTTCCGAGTCAATATAAAACCGCCATAGTCAAGCCTCTAATTAAGAAACCCGATTTAGACAAAATTCTCCGTAACTACAGACCAGTGTCAAACCTATCATTTGTGTCTAAATTAATTGAGGAGGCTGTCTGTCGCCAAATATCAGATCACATCACGAAAAATAGCCTATCGGATAAAAATCAAAGTGCCTACAAGAAACATCACAGCACCGAGACAGCTCTTCTAAAAATATCAAACGACATCCTTCTGGAGCTCGATGAAAGGAACATTGTCTTTCTCAATTTCTTAGATCTATCAGCGGCCTTTGATACCTTGGATCACAGCATTATGCTGCGTCGGCTTGAACTTTCATTCGGCATCGAAGGTCCAGCGCTACAGTGGTTTCATTCCTACCTTTCGGATAGACGGGTTAAAGTTAATGTAAACGGTCAATATTCGGATATGGTTAAACTTCGCTGTTCCACGCCGCAAGGTTCGAAAATCGGTCCGAGGATGTACAGCGACTATACCCGCCCGCTCGGTCGTTTATTGCATGAGCTTAACCTATGGTACCATGCATACGCGGACGACACGCAGGCCTCAAAAAGCGCTAGAGCCAAGGACCAAAATGCTCAAATTCTGGCCATTTCGCAATTACAATCTGGAATTCAACGGACTAGTGAATGGATGTTCCACAATAAACTGAAAATCAATCAGGAAAAAACGGAATTCCTAGCCATCGCAAGCAAACACAACCAGCGCCATATTGCGGTAGATCATATGGTTTTAGACGGAACTGTGATCAATAGATCGGAACATGCAAGAAATCTCGGGGTGACATTTGATTCAGAATTGAGCATGCTGAAACACATAAATCAAGTGCGTAGAAAGTGTTTTTGTGACATGAAATGGATATGGTCTGTTCGGAAATATATGTCTGAAGAAACAACGAAGTCTATAGTGCACGCATTGATCATCTCACGCCTTGATTACTGTAACAGCATCCTGTACAATCTACCTATGGCCACCCTGAAAAAGTTGCAAATGGTAATGAATGCAGCTGCGAGACTAGTCACCCTCACCCCTCGAGATGGTAGTGCAACGGCGGCTCTGAAAAAGCTGCATTGGTTGCCAATCAAGAGTAGAATTAACTTTAAAATTTTATCAATTACATACAAAGCTCTCAACAAACAAGCCCCAGCCTATATCTGTGATTTACTAGTGCCATATACGTCTAGTCGTATGCTCCGTTCTGCCGACAAATATCAGCTTCATGTGCCGAAATGCAACCTTAAGTATGGCGAACGTTCTTTTACATATGCAGCACCCAAACTGTGGAATGATCTCCCTATCGATATTAAGAGAGCGCAGTCTTATCAATGTTTCAAGAAATTGTTAAAAACTCACTTGTTTAAAGAGGCATTTTAATTTTAATATAGCTCACAAAGTTACTTGTCTAGTCATTTTTACTTTGTTTAAATGTATGTCCGTTTTAATATATCATTTAGTATAAACTAGTCATCACTTTTCATTAAATAATGTTTTTATACATATGTGCTACCTTTTATGTTAATGCATAAATGTACATTATTACAATTTTTGCATTGTTAAGCGCTTAGTTGTAGGCGCTATATAAAAAACAGAAATAAATAAATAAATAAATAAATAAATAAATGACTGGTACGGTATTAAATGCGATAAAAAGGAAAATCACAAGGGCAGCCCGAAGGCGGAAGATTTTCCCTGGCATGTGATTTTTATAATGGTTACACAAATTATCGTAGTAATCGTGTGTCTTTTCTTTGGAGTCATGTGCCTCATCTACAACATCAAAACCAAATGGAGCATCTTTCGCCACGACGCACTACCTTCGAAACAACACATGTACGCCACGAGAAATGATTACAAAATTAAAACAGGTAACACATCATTCGGTACAAAGAATCGAGACATCTCGACGGCGCGGAACAAAGATGAAGGAAACCCACAAAGCAGAGCAGCGTCGCGTGAAGGAAATGAAAACCAGGAAATGTACACGTCACTCACGAAGGAACGACCACAATCCCAGATTTATGAAAACGCATAAAGACGTATTACCTCGAAGAAACACTTCTGGCTTATGATAATTATCGCAAAGCTGGTACTTGAATAAATTATAATTGAAGGAACTCATAATTATTTAATTTGTGGTAATTGGGATACAAACTATTTTTGGCATCAACAATTATTTCATTTTACAATGTTGTAAGTTAATGAAACTATCATTGTATTAAAAACGAAATGTTAGAATTTATTTTATTCCTTTCTCCTTCCGTGCTTCAATTGCCGTTTGCATACAATAGGCTTATTTAGGAGAATTGCGTTTTCTTTTCATTTGAGCACTTGACTGCGATGGGGAAGTTAAATAATGCGGTTTTAGCTCTTTATTGTATCGATAAATGAGAATATAAGTTATATGGGGAAGTTTATTTATGCTGATTAAGCTGCATATTAAATAGCTTGGATACTTTAATTTGTACATGTAAATAATTATATAGATAAGAACTTTCTGCGAATGCAGAGAATATGAATTCGCAAATAGGCATTGAAGACAATAAATATTCACGAAATATGGGTTATAGCGATCTCCTCGGGCAATATCTGTTTGCCCAAGTTATTTGTTTTTTAGATTACACTTTCTTAATGGCACATAAGTTTATCAATAATGTGCCATCATTTATTCTTTATATTAGCTGGTCTATTATTTTAAACGTATAAAGTATATTGTATTGTGCACAAATGACTCGCATAACTTCAGGTGGCACAAGAAACTTATGGAAATCTTTTCTTGTCTGTTTAAATGTTATTAAACCACTTCTATGACATCATTCCATTGTTCTAAGCGTGAATTAATTTTCACGAACTCTTGTCACAGTTTATGATTTCAACTATCTGCAGTCTGAAACAGAATATATCAATAGAGTATGGCCAATTATTAGGAATGGACAACCTCTTAGGGTGTGTTTATAATTTTGGTCTGCTCGCGATTTTTACAACGCGTTTTTTATTCTTAAAATGCTTATCATCTTGTTATTTTCTCATGAAAACTTGTTTTTATTGGATCTATATGCTGTTGATATGAAAGACTTTTGTTTACAACTCGAAAAAATTGGAAATTTACTCGGAAAATTAGATTTTTAGCACATTTTGTCTGAAAATCTCTTCGAATCCGGCGATTTTACCAGATGACAACGCGATTCTGACATTTTTTTTTACTTTTTACGATAAAACTAT
>LQRL01000230.1:15073-27286 GCA_001703475.1 Hydroides elegans
ATTCTATTAGTAAAAAAAAAGTTTAGAATTGTCGCACAACTTTTTTCACTGTCGCACAGTTTTCGAAACTGTCGCACAAAAATCATTCGAAATGCGCCCGCTGTCGCACACTCAAACATTTGTAGATAAATCCCTGAAAGGGTATACCAATCAACATTTAAATGGGTTATTCAGAGTAAGAAGTTAAAACTATGAAGCTCCAAATTCTCCACCTGTATATATGCAAGATTACAACTATCGTCTCCTTATGTCATTTAAGCGAATTGCAATAGGGAAACCCCTAAGACTGAAATGTGCGAAATGCTTTTCCGCATCAGCATCAAAATACTCTAAATCTTGATTTTTGCTTATAATATATGCAAAGTATTAGAATAACTGAAAAACAAACGTCGGGCACGGAGTATAATACATTTTGATTTCGGAAATGTTCAGCAAACAAAGTTCTTTTCTGCAAGGATGCGGTCACAAGTGGTGGCTTCAGTTTGCATGACTGGTTATAAGCCCTGGTGGCGGGTGGGTGGTTGGTCGAGGGGTTATTCCACTCTAGATGGGTGCTTAGCACGCACACCGGGTTTTATATCCGCCACCAATGCCGCTTCAATTTTGGCGAAGGAACACATACATGCGCACAAAGTGGCAAAACCAACTCGCTTTGGCATGCAAAGGTATAGTATGGCGGCGAAAATTAGAATTTGAAGAAAATTTAGAGGCGGTCGGGTGATGGTAGAAATGCGAAACAGCAGAATATAATAAACCTCTAGATAAAACCTCATCGATGATATTCATTGGAAAACTCTTATATATGTATGCTTTAACCATATCCGTATAATATACAGCCATTTACGGGTTTGTCAGATAAGGTAGAGTAAACCAATGACAATTACGTTAAAAATAGCGTAATGTTTTAGCTACTTTGGGGACATATACAAAGCTTACCCCAATTTATTTTCTTAATGTATCATTAAAAATAAAACTATTCTTTTCTTAATGTATCATTGAAAATAAACTATCAAAGCACGCAAACCTTCATTTAGCACATACCCATTAAAAATTTGAGATGCATTTGAAAGTGGGGGTTATTTAGTAGAAACGGGCACATGGAATGCAAGGCAACAGAGCCTTAAGCCTCGTCAATCGCATGATACCTTAGTCTCACACACTTCTCCTGCCACCCTAGGGACATCCTTTTGAAATCAGGTGCGAACCCACTAAGTGCCCTCGACCCCACGTTTTTGGTGCACAACTTTCATGAGAGGTTATTATTTTTTTTTATGAACGAAAGGTGGAAATTGCCATTAAGTAACAAAACCCTGTGTATCTAATGACGTATCGAATTATTTACTTAAATATATTAAATTTCATGTGACTATTGTTGACTTGACATTTGATATCACGCGAAGTGAAGTAAACAACATGATTTTTCTCAAATTAATACATTCCAAGGAGCATGGTATACATATTAGGAACGGTTTACCCATCATAAACAAATAATTTAAGAAACCAATTTTACTCAAATATTTCACAACAAGAAGCGATATGAATCACACAAGAAATTTGTGATAGCGAACATCATAACCTGTTCTACTTGTGTTAGAGTCCAAGCATAAAATAATTCAATGTTCCTAACAGAAAAGTGTTTTAATGATAACCTGAGTTCTAAGACGATAACTAATTGGTCAAATTGATTGAATTGCAATGCTCCAAAGATTCTATTCCAAAATCAAATATATTATTTATCATCTCATGGACTTTTAGGTCTTATGGAATGTACCCCAAAAGAAAAGAGCAAAGATGTGAGAGCGGAGTGTGAAGTCAACAACACAACAATCGCTGTAAGAAACTTGAAAACAATTAGCAGCCCACAGCCACTGCAACTTGGTGACATCGGGGTGCCAGAAGAGTCCGGATTAGAGTAGGAATTGCAGCGTGGCATGGACAAAAAAAATATTCATAACTTGCCATTCTTTAGAAGTGATAGTTTCACGTTTTCGTTTAGGATCGTTTCACAATTTTCAAATACTTTTTCATTCAACCAAAATTATATTAATAATTCATCATGCAATTCCAGTCGCTTGTTTCTAAGAAATCTAAACATAAACATGAAGATAAAAAATATAACAAACTTTGTCATTATCCTATCTTAGGAGGAGGCTGACGCTTTGACAAGATAACCCTCAGAATAGCACGTCCTCTGAGTTCAACTTACAGAACATAGCCAAAGAAACTTCTTCGTCATCCTTAAAGCCAGCAGCCTCAATCCCATCAGCTATTTTCAGTCACTCCTAATAAAACGTGGTTGTTGGGCAAAACTTAAAACAAAGCCAGTGGCGATAAATGGAAACAACTAAACACCCCCTTAAAAGAAACTGTCGAATTCTGCTCACACCCGCCATAAATTGCACAAGGCAAAAAGAAAAGAGATTGGGGGAGGTCGGCTCCTGCATTGCGAAAATCACCTTATCCCAATAAAGCACAAAAATTGACAGTCAGCGCGACATTAAGTATGCAGCGGCACGGCCATTTCACTGCGGCATCGGCGTCCAATTTGGACAACAAGCTCATTGCTATGCCCGAGCGGGCGCGGCAGATTTCTCTTGCAGCAGGAGATGGAGGGGTGCGGCGCGCCAGTGGCCCCAGCCCCTCCGAGCAAGCAGCCCAATGGGGAACAATAAATTACACCTAATGTGCTCCAGTTTAAGAAGAGCAAAGACGTGCGGTGTGTACAAACACTTGGCTTGTCGCTTATGGTCGGGGTGGGAGGTTTTGGGGGGTATGGGGGCCTCTCGTAGTGCCGCTAATGAACACACATCGTTGCGTCGCGTGGTCTGCATACGCAAGCGGCATCGGCAGTCGTCCCATCGGACTGATCACTCATAATAAACAACTCGCAGAACGGACGGCGCTCAAAACAGGGGCTCCCCACCCCTGGCGTTCCGAATACCAGCTGAGGCCCCATCCCAAAGAAGCAAAAGAATATATGTGCGCTTAATCGGACGTTAACTTTGTTAGAACAAAACGTGAATATGTTTTGTTAAGATCATTATACCAGCGAACAAACACAATGCATTTTAATGTATTCTCAAATCAGCAATGTATATCTAACAGAACAATACTTTAGGGTACCAGACTCTTATCCAAACACACTTGGCATCTTCTATTGCTAACCTCAAATGACTTGCAATGGGAGACAAGTCGGGTTATACGACGCCCATTGAATATACTCCTCAATATAAATGGACCGTTTGCCGGGAATACAAAGGAGAGATGAGCAGTTGCTTCTAAATGCAAAGCTGGAAGCAAGCGACGAATATGATGCAATAAAACGGCTCATTTAAGCTTCATAAAACATGAAAACTGCTTAATTATCCTGTCTGCCAAACACTAGGAATGGCACTATGAGTCGTTCCAGATTGTAAACTTTGATGCAAGAAACGAGATCGCGCTTGCTAAATGACGCTTGTATCTTACAGGTATAATCCTCCCGAAGACGCTCGACGTTTGATTAAGAGCTGTAGAATCAAATATCAATATTTGATACAAAGGAAATTATAAAGGAGAGAACAATCACCATTTAGAATAAAAATCCCCATTATATACGAATTGGGAAATAACAGTTTATGAGTAAGAGCGACCAATATATACCATTTTATGTCTTTCATTCTCCCGGAAGTTATACGTTCACCTTACCCAATGTCCTCTCACACTTATTCCATTAAATATTCCATTCACAAAATAGCCACCATTACCATGCAGCGTCCGTCGCCTTAGTGAAATGACTTCCAACCCCCAAGCACCGTGTGGGAATACTTGCGCCGGATAAAGCGTCCATACCTCAGATCCCGCTCTGCCTTCTAATAAGGGTTGGGTGTAGGCTGGGCTCCATACTAAATAGACTCCCCGGGAACAAGCATTTCCATACTAATGCGCAGGCGCCCCACTATTCTTCCCGCCTTTTCGCTCCCTTGGCTTACATGACTTATTTACGAAAGCGATCAAATGCCTCGTTTTGATTCTCTTTTTTAAAAGAGATTTTTCTTTATATTCAATGTTACGACTTGATCAGACCGTTAGATGATTTTCTCGAATGTGTTTTCTAAAATTCATATCATACCGGTAGTAAATCTCCAAAAACGTAAAAACATGACAGTTAAGGAACAACGTCGAACGTTGCTGGGCCTTAATTCTTCATCTTGTCAACAACTTCGTTAACATTGATGGGTGGCTTTTTTACCGATAATTACGTGAAATTATTCAAATATCCTGAACATAGTCGACCATTGAACCTGTTTAAAAAAGCAGCACTTTTTCTCGTTTTGCCCATTGTCACGAAACCAGCCAGTTTCTCGCATATGTCCTCTCGTCCATTTTTACCCGCCACCAATTCTCCCCAATTACCGCCCAACATCAAGCACCGATTCGCATGACGCGACCGTAATATAGTGCGCTGCTTTCTGTTCTTTTTTTTTGCGTCGCTCTTCATAATGAATTTAACAATATCATGGATTTGGAGTTTTTCTCCTGTAACAATACGATGAATACTCGTTCGGTTAAGGCAAAGAATAAACCAAAGCGACAAGGGCATTTGATATTGTACCTTGTCACACAATAGTGACATCATCACTGCTGTTCAAAAAGCAAGATGCTATTATTGTCTTTGATAAATTAACGGTGAACTATCTCAGATGGTCGACTCTTAATGATAAAAGACCAACCATCGATTTTCAGCTTTTAAAATAGTTTACTCAATTAAGCAATCAACAGATTGCTTGCAGGAAAGGAACGAAAAGCTTTAATTTCGATTCATTGAATCAAAACAGAGGCGATTTCATCTGCGGCGCAAAATAGGGGTTCATTGAACTTGACGCCAGACTCCAAGAAGATTTAACTAAATCTTATAAAATTTCAAAACGTCTGAAAACATTCAGGGTGGATTTTTCACCACAAGAACAAAAATGAATAACGTTTTTGCATTTGCGCTATGGCTAATAATAGTATCATTTTTCCTTCTTTTTCCCCTTTTTAATTTTCATTTACGTAGACCGATGCAGGGAAGGTAGACTAATAAGTCCTGTTAGCCGACTGGTTTCAGTTAAAAAAGAACAATCAAGTTAATTATTTAACTATGAATATAATAAACATATTCAAATTAATACATTCTGCGTTCATGTGATACCTATTTCTATTTAAAAAGACACAACATACGTTGCTTACTCAAAATAGCATTTTCTCACAACAGAGACAAGGTGAGTTTCCGCTACTTGCGTTTTAAAGCAACTTTGATTTTTTTGCTTGAGCAGCAAAGGATATTTTTGGTCTCGAGCAAAACAAGTGACATGCTGCTAAAAGACGTAAAACCTCGTTCAAACATGCGATTTTTGTTAAAATGGTGACCGTCATAAGGAACCTATATTTATCCAGCGCAAACCCTGGCCCAATTGTAATGGAAACAACGCGTGTGTTTTTGAAAATATCGTATGAAACCTAAAAATTGTATGGTCCACAACTTTATTTGCTTCATAAATTTGCATAAAGTTATAACGGCAAATACGGTAATGTAATTGGTTAGTACCCTATGTTTCGTATTTTGTGTTTTATAGAAATTTCTATATTGTGGATACAAAGTGTACAGCTTATTATATAGTTACAGACGAAAGCCACAACAAATATACCACATCGGCAATATGTACTGCAATCCTCTCCGGCTTCGTCCGCGGCTTTGAGATTCTAGTCAACTTTTTTCCACCGAAAAATATTAGTAGGTCCCCTAACAAAAAATATCCCTACACCTTAAACCCTCCGGCGCATGTTTACGGAAATGACGTGGCATTGTAAGTAACGTGTGGGCACACGTGTGATTTGCCACTCGCCGTCGTATTTATCACGACATCCAGAGCCCATTAACGGCGGAGGACGCTGCTGCTAATGCAGAGGCAAGCTGGAACTTACAAATAAGTGGCTGCTGGTCATGCAAAGGTAGTGGTTAAGGGAGGAGGGATGTCACATGGATGAGATATGAGAGTTGGGGATGAAACCAAAATCCATACGAATGAGCTGTTGGAGGGGCATAGCAAATAGAGAATACGTACAGACGCGAAAATAATTACAACACTATAGCATATCTAGCTCAATAACAAATTAGTTTTTTTTTACATTCGAGAATTTTGCACGAATGCCTTCAAACATTCGTAAGATATGTTTATGAATATACTGATGAATGATATTAGCGAATTAGAGCGAGATTAAGATGTGCTCACACATACAGTCTGCGAATTTCATATTCTAATTTCGCAGGACTCATTTACTCATCCTCACAACTCCTGAATTGGAATGAAAAGTGCTTTTGATAAGCGACATAATCAACGAACCACGTGTTGGTCAGCAAAAAGCGCAAGATGCACTCAATTAGCATAATCACAACTTGACCTTTTATGACGAGTTTCATTTTGCATCGACTCGAACTGGATGTCTAGAGCGAAATCGTGTTCATGATGGTTACGAAGTAAAGCTGCATAATGCGTTCATGTTGCGGCATAGATAGTGATTGCGGGGTGAACAGAGGTGTATATTTTGTGTTGAAAATGAATAGCATCAATATACAATTGTAGATTCATTTAAGATTTGGTATTGTTCTTGTATAAATAATTGTTTAATTATTTTGTGTAGAATTATGCCATTTCAAGCAGGTGGTTGTACGATTTCTTTTTCTATTCAACCAAGTAAACCAATTTGCTCTTGCTTGTTTTTAGTAGAAAATGATCAGCGGAAGAAAGTGAATTTTTATTTAGGGAAAAGGGATGGATAGATGGTGGGAAATCAATTCTAGATGGGTATAGCCGCGGCACAATCGAACTCCTCTCTCATGTCCAGTCCTAGAATAAAATTACACAAATACATAAATCAACACACAACCACACAGAGAAAGAGAACGAAAGATAGATCTGTGTGCCCTTACCGGTCAATGCTGTACGGCGACCTTTGTTGTAGTGTAGGAGATCGACTGAGACGTTTGGGTGACGTTGTGGCATGCGACGTTGGAGAAGAAGCCTTAGGTGTTTCCGTCTGCGCAAGAATCTGCGCTAAAAAGCCACCTACAAAGAATAGAGGGAGAAATAAATAACAAAACAGGGCATATGATGGCAATTGGCACGCAATAATCCACTATAAGGTCTGTCTTCAGTAGCCCTAAATCAATGAAGATACCATGTTACAGCACTACAAAAAGGGACACTGCAATATATTATATTATGGCCACAAAAGATGGAAACAAGTCATGCGATTTGCGCATTTCTGCTCGGCTATCACGAAATGGCACGATCAGAGTAAAACTCAGGTTTCCAAAGTTGAAAAGAAATTTGACGTTTTACTCAGTTACTTGAACAAGAATATGGCTAAAAAGCAAAGGATTCTAGACGCCAAAATAGGGTTTCAGAGATTTATCTTCAAAGAATTTTGTCGCCAAAATGCACGTGATGTCTCACTTAATTCACCTCAATTAAGCAGATGATTGAGCAGTAGCATGTACATGAATTATTCAGAAAAGGATTCAAGTTGTCAGTTATCTCCTAGATACAGTTACAAATTCATTTTTATTGTGACAATTTAAAATTAAGTCCGAAGTTTCAAAAGTGATTTACTTCTTTGTTTAAGTAAAAATAACTTGATCAAATTACAAGATCTCAAAATCTGACTGCCTCAACTCAAACAGATTTTAATGCATAAATAATGAATAAAACGAATCCATGCTTGATATCAACTGACATTGCATAATAATATCGATTAATAATGGAATCAGAATCAATCCACAAATAAGCCCCGCAAAGGCATTAAAATTCAACTCGATATATTTTTTAGTTAAAGGGGGAGCCCATTTAATATATTGTCAACGCCTCAAAATACCTGTTGCGGGTTTGGCTGGAGGCGATCTCTCGAGGGACTTGCTGAGTGGACGCGGAGGTTTTTGACGAGGGGCCGGAGTGGACAAGACCGACACATCCCTCTCCATTGAAGTCGCCCTAAAATCATGTTAGCATGCTGTCCATACCAGGATATTATTACATATATATGTCATATCAATCTCCGTTTTAAGGCACCATATAGTTAGGCGACTGGTGGTTGGATTCTGACATTTTTTTCAAGTAACAACATTAGTGCTATTTTGAAATGTGAGAAAATGAACCGACAACATTTCTTATCTAAAATCATATGTATACCCGACGATATACTATCATTATCAATTTATACCTTAATGGCGATCGTGACTTTGGAGACTTGGTACTTGATCGGCCTGACTTGGGTGACGAACGAGTGGCGTTCGAGAGCGTCGATCGTTGCGGTTCAATGCGCACTGATTTCTCGTCCGCTTGGCCCTTGGTGAAATGCGTTGGAGCAGGGAGCTCGATTGGGGTGTGTGGTGCGCGGGTCGACATCGAAATAAACTGTGCCTTCAAGAAAGAAGAAAATCAAATTCCAGATTTGAATAAATGCATATGAATCTGAATCCAGAATGTGGCTGGCTAATATATAGTATTGGGTGAGGTTAAACACGCAGTTTTGTAAATCCTCTTTAAATCAATAGTTCCCCATGCAGAATTTCATGTCAAATAATAGCATCTTCCTTTCACCACAATCAAACATCCATGAGGACATACTGATTCATATTCACAAGACTGTTTCATTAAGTTGAAATATACAAGAGGTGATAAATTATTATTAATTACAATGTAAACATTAATAATTATAGTTTTTAATTCTAAGCAAACTGTATCCTGGACCGCCGGTCAAAAGTTTTTATCGAAATCATAGACACTTTTTACAATAACCGTTCTTTTCAAACTGACCTGCCAGTTCATCTGCTGCTTCTGCGCCTCTTCCAGGAAGTCGAGTCGCCGCTGTGTGATGTCTTTGAGATTATACTCGAGGTCCTCTAGCTTCTTCTTCGTCTCTTCGTCCGCAGCTATGAGGGTATAAGCAATGATAAAATTGTACATTAGTTGAAATACATTTATAGTAAATACTTGATTGGACGAGGTTGTTTGTGTATAATAAATATGTTTTACAAATAAATTTCGGACACTTGAAACCTATTGCAGTACTGCTATATAGGTTAGTTTAACTTTCTTGACTTATCATTGTCATATAGGATTCTATCATTATGTGCTCTACTAGTTTAGCAAGCATGAACAATACACAACCAAGTCTGTAAAAGTGATTTATCGGCATCCTTTATGTACCCGTCAAATACTTGCACAAATGTTTACCTGGCGATATTTGTTTTTCAGTTTCGGCGCCGACTAACTTGTTCAAAACCTGAGCCATGCGGTATTCTAAATCTTGCTGCATCTAAAATATTTAATAATTATGGCATTTTAATTAAATGCAAGGATGCAAAGTAGTTAAAAGTGATATTTGGAGTAAGTCATATATATTTTTCACCTTAAAAATATTAAAATTATGAACACACAATCAGATAATATTTTATTGTATGTCCTCTTAACGATTGAACGAATACAAATACGATATTTTTTATTAGTAGTTAGCATTTTATTGGGCACTCTTATTTGATCAAATTAAATAAATTCACTTCGCTTTTCAGAAGCTGGTGTTTTTGATTTACGTACATGTATATTTTGAATACGGTCTCTTTTAACCTTTATTATGCGGTCCATACCTTGAGAAATGGCTGCGTGGCGGCGACGGCCGAAGCAGCGGCCACGGCAGCCGTCGATACGACCGCGTCTTGAGTCGCCGTCCCAACCGGAACTTCAATCTGAAAACCAGCTAATATACACAATTTTCAAATCGTAATTAATTCGTGGCATTAATCTTTCGATCAAATGTTAATTAAATAATGGCCAAAAACTATTTGAAGTCAATACGCTTTATTCTTTAGGTCTACCAAAAAATATGCAGCTACATATTATACTTCACTTACCGATTCCTTTGACGAAGCCGTTTTGATACTCGTTACAGGTGGTTTTACCAGCTTTGGCTGAACTTTCTTTTTCACTGGTCCACCACTTTGACTAAAAAAATAACAAAGAAGAACATTAATCATTGTTTCATAAACGAGAAAACGGTAAATAATATATCATTTCGTAAATATTAGTTATTATAAACTGCGATTTAACAGTGTAATTATCTTATTAAAGTAAATTTGTCTGACAACACTTACCGCTGCACGAACTTATTTTTCAGGAGCTTGTGTTTATCGGTGAGTGAGAATTTCGCAATTTGAACATCCTCTTTCGACGAAGCAGAATAAAAGCTGGTATCTGCCGAGCTGCCCTGTAGTGAACCTTGTTTCAAAAGTGCGGGCTGAAACTGCAAAAATATATATTCTTTAATATTATTGTTTAGTTATCCTTGATCAAAATGATTTCTAATCTGTTAAATAGCTTAAAGCCCTAGTTATGAGTTCAAGTCTTTATTTTTCCAGTCATTATTTGTCCATAGAATCGAATCGTATTCAAACCAAAAATAAAGATGTAGCTCAATCATATTAAAATCCCGGTGCTAAAACGCTTGAAAAATCACTGATTTAACCATTTAAAACTGGTAAACGCCAGCTTTGACTTAAAACATACCCTTGCGAATCTATCCTGCAGACTCTGTGCCGACGGCTGTGAGGACTGCGCGGTGTTATCGCTATTAAGAGACGTGTTCTGCTGGGGTGTGCTACCTCCACTCATCATGGCGCCTTGGTCGACGGTCACAATCTCGGGCTGCGTGCAACTGCTGTTCTGAGAGTCACCTGTTAATTATGACGCATTTGTGGTACCTTAATCAAAATTATTAAAGGAAGGGTATCCATGCAAGACGATCAATTCAGCTTATAATATCAATCCGAAGTAAAAAGTTGCAATTGGTCTGATCTATTTATTACATGAACTTTTTTAACGCCATTACTAACGGTCTATGTTCATCTTCATACAAATATAACGCAATAAAGGTTATCTTATAAATACATCTAAAAGATTTTACGCGTTAAGCATCTAGATTAGAAACCCATTTCATACATTTTTAAACAGCTCGTTATATATTATCTTCTGTTTTTAGCTACGATAGCATTTATGATACAACGCATTTGATCGAATAATGGTTCACCAGGTACAATTATCAAACGTTGGGTCTCAAATGACACATGCAAAATTTACCTTCATGATGATGTGCTCTGATTATTCTTTCTTCGGCGACATATTCGTCGAGACTAGGCACCTCACTGGCACTTGTATTTTGTGAATGCGATTCTCCGCGAACCTCACGTATCACTTGTACATTTTGAGTCACAAACCCGCTATCTGTGACCTCCCCAGTGATTGTATTTATGTGCTTTGAACCTCGATCCATAGTATCCATAAATTCGACAGTGTTATTATCTGGATGTGGTCTCAGTTGAGGAGGCACAATGTGTTTCTCCACAGCTATTCTTTTACTTATAGCAGCACCAGTACTGCCGAATGTACTACTTAGTTCTACCTGCTCTACGCTTGATTTACGCCCTGGTGATTCTTTCAAAGTGCTATCGGGTGATTCTTTAAGCATGCTATCATAACTTGATTGAACATGGGCATCAAATGGTGATTTGATCTCTCGCAGTTTCTTTGCGGATACCTTCACCAACTGTGCTTTTCCATGAAGGAAAGTTGAATGTTCGATGCTTCTATCGCTGGCCATACTGCGCCTAGACAACACACTTTCATCATGCTGGATATCCGTGCTATTTGCCCGCTGGGGCTGTGGAGGCATGCGAAACCTGGGCGAGCCCTCTGCACGTCTACCCGACGACAATGGGGAAATCACTTGAGGCGATGCCGCAGTATCGCTCTGTGCATAACGCACAGATCTCCTTGATTCGGGACTGGACAGTATGTCTTTGGATAGTGCAGTAACTGCCGTATTAGTGACAGAGAGCAAATCATTTCCGGAAGACGTGAATGCCATCTGATCAGCCGCGTTGGTGGAAGGAAGAACGTCAACTTCCATTTCTCTCAATTACTCACTCTACATATGAATACTGAAACATACAAATAAACCCGATTTTAACATTTTGCGTATGTGACAGACTTGCAGTTAATTATAATAATTACATTGAAATTTATATGTTTAACGTGCGGATGTACCAGGGTACATCCGTACAAATTGTGTGCGTTTAAACTTAAAATGGCTTAAATAAAGATACATATGTCAGGTTAGACCTAAACATTCCTCGTCAGA
>LQRL01000252.1:0-11812 GCA_001703475.1 Hydroides elegans
TATTTATTGTATTTATTGTATTTATTGTATTTATTGTATTTATTGTATTTATTGTATTTATTGTATCCATGGTATTTCTATACATGATATGATTGTAGCATGTTCATGTAATTGTATTTTGTATTATGTTTCATTTAATCTATATATTGTTTTTATGTTAACATTGTATGTATTTGGTCAATCGCTACTATATGTATTTAATGAAATGTTAATATTGCATTTTGGCATATTTATTGTCGTTTTTTATATGCTTGCATTATTCTTGCTAATTTAATGAACATGTAGAATCTACATGTTGTTTATGTCTATAAGGTCTATCAATAAATTATATTTGTCTAATTGTATAACATTAATGCGTTTAAGAGCATTGGACGAATGATGGTGCATATTTCATATGCAGATATTTTCCGATATTTTATGATATCACCTTTTCCATTTGGACAAAGAAACGGTGCCTTGAGTCAGCTGTGCCTCATATATGGCCTGGATGATGCATTGCGTTAATCACATGTCTTTGTGTCTGCACCTTGCATTTATTGAACTGCTATTCACGTAGTCTGCTCTGAATCAATAAAGTGGAGATGTGATTAATTCAATAAAATCTTCTTTCCACTAAATATGAACAACTAAATTGTTTTTTTTTTTTGTTTATGTTTCTAGACGCATAGATTCTAGCAATAATAGGGCAATAATTTGACCCACCCCTTTGCATTATTCAGACACAGCAAGCAAAATGTATTACCTAATGCCAGCCCCTATCTTCCTTTTTGTAAGCACATGTGTTAACAGGCGGTGCAAACTGTCAAACAAAGAGTCGTTGGAAATAAGCTACTGCAATCTGATAGTGTGAGTTATCATTTTAAAAACTATTAATATAAATTAGAATATAAAGAAAAATAAATCTATGATTAAATGAGTTCTTTTCACAGCTCCCACAGCTAATACTTGGACAACCCGATGTCCATTTATCCGTTTCATGAGCTCGCGTTAACGTGAAATCTGAGCTGTTGTGTAGCACGCTCTCTGTGAAAAATTGAAATATGAAACACATGTTCGCAAGGTTAGCTGTTAGCAAATAAGCACATGGGTACTTACTACATGCTGTGTTGAGACTTATTTTCATATGGGCTATACATGTATATAACGTTATACCATTATAGTTTTAAGTACATGAATATTCTAATCACTGATTTGGATAACCTTTAAGTAAGATCGAGTTTAGATAAGATAAAACCAAGTATACATGAAAGTAGACACAATAGAAACTGGAGTATTTTATCAACTTCGTATACTAAACATAAATCTGCTTGACTTTCGACGTTGCGATGAACAGTGAAGCGTAATGATAAGATGCCCCTAGGATATGCGAACGTGAGGTTTTAAGAAGGGTATATCTATGTAAACAAAACTATATTTAAAAATAAACAGGATTTTCAAATAGGAAGTAGTTGTGACAGGTGAGACAATTATATGTATCATATCGATGTCTTATGGTTAACATGCTTAACACGGAAACAAGTTATTTTTCCGTTCTATATAATATTACGATCTTTATTGATTTTATTTTCAAAATATATACAAAAAAATATATATAGCAGGAAACTCATTAATGCGTCGCCGTGTACGGGCATATATTTCTGCAAATATGGTTTAATGATCATTAACACATGAATTCACACATGCTTGATCAACATCGTATCGCGCCTAGAAAACTGGCCCTGAGGCGCCTGTTCTAAACCAAATTCAACCATTTAGGAATAAAGTGAAATCGAATTCTACGACCCAAAATTGTAACCGTCTCGGTAATTATGTGCGTGGTCGCTTCATAAATGCGGTCTATAATATTTTTTAACTAAAAAAAGTCAAATAGATATATTTTAATTAAAATTTATATTATGTTACATGCGAACACGGGAAATTGCATATGCTGATAAAGACGCAATCAGCCAAGTTTAAGTCAACGACCACTTTTTAAAGAAACTGAGCATTGATTTTTGCCTTTGGGAAACTCCGGTCGTTAAACATGCCAAGAGTATCTGAACAAAATCATAAAAATAATATTTGCAGTAATCTATTCATGATCCGTCAAGTCTATATTGTAAACATACGCTTAGACTGTTTAATTAATGCTTAACCTTGTACTCATATATCTGTATCCGAAGAAAATATAGTATATCTGGACAAACAAACTTTATTCTATACTTAACGATCGATACCCTTTCTAAAAGCGGGCATCGCAAAATTCTTTATAATTGGTGGTTTAATTGCAAAACTTTCATTTTGATTATTATATGAAATTCTTTTATCTATATGTAAGATTCAATATGTTTTGTGATTGTTCAATTGGATAAGCAATAACGAATTCAATAAACTGAATATAGATAAAACTTCATTGGACATTGTTATTTTTCAGCATTCAGTTTTGCAAATCAACGACAAATGACCATGGGTGACGAATCGGGTATGTACCATATATAGTGAAATTCTATAGTCACTTGCATAAGTTAGGAATATTTTCTTGACGGGCCCAAAAATCCAACATATCTTGAATGTCATACTAAATTTTGATTGTGGAGCATACTACAGAGTCTTAGCTTGAGTTTGACATAACTTTCAAAATCATCGAGCCATTTGTTGCCCAACAGTACTTGTTACAAAATTCTATGTTTGAAATATTGCTGATGATAATTTTCAGAAAAGGAAAAAAATACAAAAACGAATTATTCATTCATGTTCTTATTGTTTTAACCTAAATCGATTAATTAATTTCACAGAAGTACCATATTCAGTGTTAGGATCATCAACACTAAGTGTCAACATCTCAAAGACCCCTCATGCAACCGATGTCCCTACCACAGATGCACCCAGTGGCCTCAGCATACATCCCATCGTCGGTTAGTTGATTCATTTATAAAAGAAAAATATTCGCCGGGGTATGTGCGGACTTTGGCATTACTAAAGCGTTATCTACATGACTTTACTTAAAACACTCTTCACAAAAAAATCCATAGTTTCTCTCATAGATGCTAGGTGATAGGATTGGATCAGATATCTATGAAAAAGTCATATGGTGATTTATATACATGAAATTCATACATGTATAATGATCATATTTTTAAACATACATCGCATATGGAAAGCCGTGAAAATTCAAAGCTCGAATTACTGAAAACTGCATCCGTTTCGTTCCCTCCATTCCCACTAAACAACCATATTTCACAGGTCCCCTAGTGTGCGTGCTCGTCCTGCTCGTCTTCGGCACGGCCATTGGGCTCATCTGCCTTCGACACTTCAAGCGCAGTCGAGGCGCCCGGATGAAGCTGCCTGATGACGAAGAGGAAGGCCCGCTCACGTTCAGGGGAAGGGGTGATTCCGGAAGTTCCACGGAGGAAGTGAAGACTGTGGTGTTGAAGAGGAATAATGGCAAGGAGAAAGCGGGTGATCCAGAAGAAGGTATGACATTGTTGCTTTATAATGAACAAGCAGCAACCAGTAAAATATCAATAGAACAAAAACCTATTTTTTTCATTCCATATATAGAATGATAGAATTAGAAAAATGGATGATTCCAAAATCATTTTTGCTGATTATCGACATAAATAATATACACGTCTCATCTGTCATGCTTACAATAGCAACAATTTAGGGAATTCCTAAGCAGATGCACCTGTCGACACTTTGAAAATAACTGATTCCATTTACGATTATTATTATAGCCACACCAATGATCTCGACCATGACCGAGGAAGCCCCGCAAACGGATGCCGGTGCCGTCGAACTAACCAAGTACACCAAGAAGGCTGATGATCTCGTAAGTATGGTTGAATTAATACATATATACACATATATACGTCTATAGCACCATTAACGAATTTGGAATGCTTAACCCACCAAACATTGAGAAAAACGACATTAAGTCGTCGAAAAGCGATGATGGATTACACGTATAAACGTAAGTCTTCAAAAATTTGATACGTATCCAGATAATAAGATGAAAAGCGACGTAAGCAGATGACATCAAAATTCCTTTAATATGACGAACCCTAAACGCTTAGTTGATACACATTCTAATGTTGAATGCATTAGAATGTCTATAGATAAATTACACGTTTAGGGCCTAGCTACACGGGAAGCTTTGCCCCAGCTTATTTTGCGTGATTTCAATGCATTCCTTAAGGAATTCCAAAACGCGTTAAGCTTTAAATACCATACACAACGAGCTTTTTGGTGGCGTTGTTGGGTTTCGCATAAAGACTACATTGGAAAATACGGTTTGTTTTGGGAAAGTAGCTCGAAGAAGGTTCCCATGTGGCCAGGTCCTTAGGCGGAACTCGCTTGGCCTCTCGGTAAAGCAAAATGATATAATTAAGTTATAGGAGGGTTGATTAACATAAGGGACAGCAATTAACCTTGCGGAGGAGGTTAGCTAGTCTTAACATAGTTATTTATGATGCATTATGTATGAGTTACTACAGGTGTGAAAGACTTAACAGGATAATATCATAAGTAACTTTCTAACCCTTTTGGAGGCATGCACACCAACAATATCGAAGCAAATCACATAGTGATTTCAAATCCTAACACAAAAATTCAAATCCTAACAAATATACACATTATATTATTCATTATTAATTATCTTTAATATCGATTCACTAGATTAAATCTCAATTCAATAAGTGTTCTTGGAAGACAATGCTTCAATTGCTGTTATGAATATAAAACATGTATAAATGATGATTGTAATTAACTACCGGGTCGTTAGGTTAATATGAAAGCCATTATGTGTGCTTGGTGAACTTGAAAACATCGACTTTCCCCGAAAATTTAAGGTTTCGGGCCCGAATATTATGTTAATTTATGTCATTGTCACTGCTTCTCGAGAACATGCATAATCAACCTTGAATAATGAAATTATCACTTTTATAGCCTGAATTCACAGCATCGATATTTCGACATTGTTTGCATGTAAATATCGGAAGATAACTGTACATTTTAAGTTTACATATAATCACATAGTGAATTTTATATACATGTTCAATGGTAACTGAAGTCTTTACTATCAAAATGGAAATATATCTAATATTGTGGTTAAATAATATCCGGTGCTCATATAACAAAATATATTTTAAAATATAAATATTTTATATGCATCATATGATTGCAACTTTAATACTTGTTTATATGTGTAACACTGTTCTTATAATATTGACTAACTTTTGGTGGTATATCGGTGACTGGTTATATGTTTATCTAACCCTATGCACCTTAGCCGATCATAGAAGAACAAGAAGAAATGGCAAAATCAGCAGAAAAGTTGGCAGTTGAACAGCCAGTGCCACAGGTAGAGTCATGCGTAGCAAAAATAAGGACACACAAATAGTTTTATATAAAATACTTATATTTGTCACATCCTAACTTCTAACGGGTTGCATATAATATTTTAAACTCAAAAATATATACAAAACAAAATCATAAGTGGTAAAATAACATCAGTGTTCTAAAACTATAATCATTTAAAATATCTTTCATGATTTTCTTCAGAAACCAAAAATTGCTTTCAATCAGGACGTCCATGATAGAATTCATGATAGTAAATTCGATTGAACCGAAAAATCAAAACAAACAAGTTTTCGCTGCCTGATTTTTACAAGATAAAAACCACATTTGTTCAATTCGACATATTTCCATTTTCTAGCCATCTCCATCATCTGAAGAAGTAGTCGCAGAAACCCAAGACCTCGACACAGCTGACACTGCCGCAGCCGAGATGCGAGAAAAGGCGTCCTCACCCACCCAAGAGCGCAACCCATTGACCGAGTCTCAGGTGGCCCCTTAACTCGTTCAGCTAGATAGTATGTATTCAGTACTGGCAGCATTTGAAAAGTGTTTTCCTACCAAGTCCTATCTAGCTGATCCCTTTCATATAATGACATTGATGATTCTCTGTTGATGAACAATTTTACAATGATTTGACCCATTTTCACCCAGTAAAAGATGCATAATATATGCTTAGGATAATCTTAAGAGTTAAAAAACTAGGCTCGAAATCGAATAAAATTAATCCCTCAAACCAGAGCCAGAAAAATTAGTTCAAATGCATCTAAGCCTACACTTCACATAAAAAGCGGCCCATTATACAGTTTTTTACGGTTTCTTATCTCAAACACTTCAAATGTCTTTTTGCACATAGCCATACTATCTTGGTACTAATTCGTCACAAATTTTCACGTAGTAACGATTTCCATATACTCATGACCTATTTTGGAAAAAAAATCAGAATGCACCACGTAACCCTTATATGAGAAGTGGTCCGAAACTCTTGAATTGTGTGCCATGGATAGTTCCAGTAGTTTTGTCCTATCAAGTTTGATTCAAGCTAAATGTAAATAAATATTTCAAAAGCGGCTTCTCATCGAAAAAAATGGAAGTCGTTTTCTTTCGTTGTTTTTAAACCAATCATACTACATGCAGATAATTTTGTTCATATTTATTTTATTTTCATTTCAAAATTAAATTCAAATATTTCACATTAAACAAAGGTTCCGATATTTCGATGAGAAGTAAAAATTAAACCATATTTCCACGATGCAAACATTTGTGCGTCATTGAAATCATGGACTCGTTTCATTTTCAACCATAACAAAATGGTACTGATTCTTACAGCTTTTGTTCCAATCAAGGGCTCAACATATGACTTTTTGCCAACTTCTATTCAAATCTTTATCGAACGGAACAAAAACTATTATAGAAAGAAAATTTAGCACAACAATAAAATCAATTTTTTGGCACAAGTAATAAAACTTAATTTTACACTTGTATAATTGCTTCCATGCAGAACGCCACAAGGCCAACGTTGCGAACCCTACGTCGATTCGTTCGTCAATAGTTATCAACGTGAAACAGATAACAATATCATATGTTGGGCCCTACAACCTGGTGTTGGTTTCATATAATACACGAAAGCGACTCTTTGTGGACACGAAGCCCTTTGAATTTGCAGGTCCTTGAAATACTAGACGACGCCCCAGAGGAACCAGAATCTCCGTCTATTGACGATGCAACGTCACCTTTAGAGCAGGTATATGTCCCAGTGTGAATCCAATTTACTTACAAGGATTTATCAGCCAATCAGCGTATACAATTAAACTCTTTCTATGCATATGATGGCTTAATTCAACAGAATGATATTCATCAGCAGCATCTAGCCTGAATATACTTTGCTTCAAATAAGAACCGATTAGGAATGATATGATCCTTAAAGATCTAATTCCTGGCAAAAATGGATACAAATGTCCATTACTTGCGATACGTCAGATCAATATCATACAGATGTTGAGAGAAAAGATATGAAGTACTAGTTTAAGGAAACAAAGGTAAGCATATAGATAAAAACGTTAACACAATACTTTTTCCCTCAAATCAACTATCTATACTTAATTCGAAGCTTCACTGATTGCACATATCCTATGATTTTTCAGTTTCCTATTTTCGAGTGTTAAGTTATATTTCAATTTTAATTTCCATCTCATAGACCCATCATTACTCTTAAATAGTTTCACTTTCTTTGAAACTGCGAGACCTAGCATTAGTTATTGTTAAAATGTAATAGATACAGCATGAAATAACTTGAAGATAAACAATTTGAATCATCACACCAGTTCCTCAGGTGACTTCACAGCCTGGCACATGTAATTTATATTATTAAGTGTGTTACTTCTCTTAAAAGTCCTATTTAAGAGCTTAAACTCATGTTCGATTACTGAAAGTGATCAAATACATACATCGAAAACATGGGCGTACAGACAGCTATTGATGGTTAACTCTTCGTTTCAGCAAAACGGCTTCGACGATGCAGACCGATCACAAAGTTCATTAGATAACATGGAACCTTCAACACGAAATCACCAATTAAGTCCAGAAAAGAAAGACTCTGTCGAAGTTGAGATAACAGGAGAATCGGAAAATGATTCGTCACAAAACGAAAGGACACAGAAAAGCGATCTTAGTGAACAGAACGATACCGTAGTAATAATAAACGGACAGAGTACAGACAATGAAAATGTGAATGTAAGACTGTAGTTATTTTTAGATAAATCGAAGATTACTAGTCTATTTTTTAAATATTTTATATTATTTACGCAACTGTATGACAGAATTAATTTACAGTTAGTTAAGATATTTATATATATTTGCCCTGTAGAAACTGTAGATTTGTTTTGTAGCAAAGGCATGTCATTGTGTTTGTATTTTAGACTTGCATATTAGAGTGTATTGTCTGTTTATATTACTTAAGCTTTTTTTATACGGTGCTTTAATTTTTTAATTGCATAAGCTCCTCTTGTATTAAATAATCTATGTGTATTTTTTAACGATTTCTTCATGATTATAACAAATTCCGCTATACATTGACTTTGCATAATATGGGATCCATTAAAAAATATTCCATTCTACTTATTTTTGTTATAGCTTTGATTTTGCTTACAGATATTTCAATATTTGATAAACATATATAAATCTTATTTAGAAAATCTCATGAATTTCCCTGAGTTTGAAATTAACGTGCTACTGCTATGGTTGTGATGCCGATTCAAAATGTTCCATTTATCATTTCATTTAGCAACGTTCTTTAGGTTTCGTTATGAACTAATCTATTGAGAAATATGTGTATTATATTTTTTAACAGATCATGTCGATACATTAACCCATCCATATTATAATTACATGTGAATATGTGATATTTCTAATATTAATAAAGTGGACCCTCGTTCTACCGATCACGAACTAACCGAATTATAACTTTATCATTGGCTCTCGATGTACTGCGTTCATTCAACGATTTACTGTGCTCTACTGTATTTTATGATGGAAAGCTTTTTGCTATAATCATGTTACGTGAACATTCAAAAGCATTTCAATAAATGTGCCAATAAACAAAGTATTCGAATATTTGCTTTTATTTGCATTGTTTTATACCTTATCGAATCGTAACAGCCACATGGGTTTAAGACGCAACAAACATACATATAAACGAGATATATACGAGAAACAAACTAAGCATTTGTGTATTTACATTGAACTTTGAAAAGGAATTATACAGGTTTACTGATAGTCTCTTTACAATATTGATCAATTATACTTAGAGCCTCTTCGATTTCATTTGGTTTATTTGGTTGTTTTGTAACGCCTAAATCATGTATTTGTTCTTTCCTTTCTTTACCATTGTTCAGTACCGGACAAATATGAGAATCTATTTTACTGCTGGGTACATCCACACTTCGTAATTCTACATCACATTTCGGGTTTGACGTATTCTCTTTGCTCGAAACGTCCGGTACATCCAGCAAGTCGGAAGTTATACCTTTATGATCTCCCTTTGATAGATCGCGACGTCGCAATAGGTCAATAGCACTTATTGAGCAGTTATCGGAATGGTCCTCCATTGTATTTGCTAGACGTACAATATCACCGGATAAAGTGGCACTTTGTTCAGTTGGTCCAGAGTATTGAGTCTGCGATGAGGCTTCTGGAATTACTTTTTCTACCCAAATCTCTGACGATTCATCACTATTCGAAGAGTGGATATCATCATCCTGGTATCTTGAATCCAGATGCTGAAGTTTTACTTTGCTCTTAGAGTTCGTTTTCTCACGATGTCGTGATTTCTTGTGGCCTTTCTTTCGTTTCTTCTGTGATTTCTTTGGAGATCTAGATCTGATTAACAAAACGAAAATAACTTAGTGTCAGCGCAATGCTATGTGAGCGTTTACTTAAAATGAAGTAATTCAATCAAAACAATGTATTACGTTAAGAAGAAACTTGTGTAATACAAATTTAAAATCTAACAATATACTTTACTTTAATTAGGCCTATATCATTTTTGCATTAATTTTAGTACGACATTCATAATAAGAAAGAAAACATGCTTTATAAAGCTTTATCAAACAATTATCGGCGCTTTACCGACTTATCAAATTACCTGGATCGGGACCGATGACCCAAAGGTTCAGATGATGTAACACCTTTAGCAGCTGATTGGTCTTCGTCCTCAATACTATAAGTATCCGTGGTTTTAATGGACTGCGTTGCTGAGACCGGATTGACTTCTCCATATGTCGTTTCTCTAGTTGAAACAGTTGCAGATTTCGATTGTCTCAAGTTATCGCCCTCATTATTCTGATTATCGCATGGAGGACTCCGAGATATGGAATCTGGTGAATGATAATCAGTGGGCGATCTTGAAGTTGATTTTCGCTCTGGCGAATCAGAACAAGCGTGTGATATTTTGTTTGATTGAGTTATCTGTTTAGATGAAGATTCATCTGCATCGGATTCACGGATTGGAGTCTTTGAGTGAGGTCTCGTATCAGGATAGGATGACCTTGGCTCTTTAACCTTTGAATGTGAACGCTCATTTGACCTCGGCCGCGATCGTGTTCTTCGCACAGGCGATCTCGACCTGGATCTTCTACGCGTTGGTGACCTTGAACCTCTTTTGCGCGAAGGCGTCTTTGATTTCCTACGCACCGATGACCTTGACTTTGACCTTGACCTTCGCCTTCGAGACGGCGACCTTGAGCTTCTCCGAACTGGCGACCGTGATCTCGATTTCCATCGTCGACTAGGCGAGCGGGACCGGGATCGTCTGTGTGTCCTTGACCTTTGTCGCCTGGGTGACCGAGACCGGCTTCTTCGGTGACTTCTATGTGACCTTGAAGATCGTTCGTGGGAGCGAGACCGATGTCTACGGCGTGACACGGAGTGTCTTTCAGACTCAGGTTCAAGGCTCCAAAAGGCGTTTCCAGGATTTCGAAAAACGTGCATGAAATTGCAGTTTTTTCCTTTTGGACATTTCTTTCTAAAGAATAGTCCTGAAAATATGATCGTAGAAAAAACTTATTCGACAATATTCGTTACACAAATTTAGCTATCAAATGTCTTTTTTACAGCCTTTCGTGAATCAAATATCGATTACGTAACTTGTACACATCATATCAGTATTTGTCATATAATTTGTGAATAATTTCAAAAGTCAAACCGATATTAGGATCTTTCCTCATTTTTATAAAATGTAACACGTCCTCCACTTCAAATCTACTCTAAATCCCACTTAGTATCAACGAATCGTTATACATCGGTTCTAAATATCAAGAAAATGTACGGATACGTCTACCAGCACTCACCACAAACAGCCTGTTTCCAATTGGTGACATGCGTGAACTCGCACGTCAACTGACGACCTCCGAACCAGCGACCATTGAACTTGGCGAATGCGCTTATGGCATCCTCTTCCCTGCAATCGAGATATGTAGGATTAACACCATGAATATATCCATTGTAATAAATAAGAGTAAAATAATAGAAAATCAAACAAGATTCAAGGTTATTGTTATTAATAATTCAGGCCTAAACAAAACCTGAACACATTTCGAAAATTCATGACACATTTCCAGCTAGCTGCAGCACTCCTACAGGTATCTAACACAATTCTACAACCAGCCTTCCCATAAGGCAACCTAAACAACAACAGAAATCCAACCAGTACCAACCTCTCATACTGGACGTAGACATTGCCGCGCAGATGCGGCTCGTAGTTGCAACACACCTTGAACTGCAGAATGCGGCCACAGGAGCGAAACTCGGGGAAGACGTCGTCGTAGAAATCCACGTAGGCGTCGTACGTCTCGCCCTCTTCGTATTCAAGGCCGACGTCTATAAGACACAAAAACTAGAAATGTGTCCGTTGGAGCACGAATGGCCCGCTACTTATAAAGTTGAAGCGCCATTACGGGTTGGCTTTCTAGAAATTTCGCGG
>LQRL01000318.1:0-17169 GCA_001703475.1 Hydroides elegans
CTACCCCGCGCACAATACCACATCTGTCCATTTACTATATGTATTTTTTTAATCATCCATACGCCATGTTTTCGATTACGCTGGTCACTTCCTTGTTATCGGCCACTAAAATGTACAAATTTGATAATATTAAATACACATGTTCTCTGAAAATTGTTGCGCGATTTCATATTCCCTGTATGGGAAAAGTGTTAATTGATATCATTTAGCCTTGGTTCACTTAAAATATAACTGTATACATGTATGGCGTGCTTGTTAATATATTGCCAATATTCACATTTAACACCACATTGTTACTCTGGGATACATATTAAATGTCCATTTCAGAATCGCCATTCGCAAACGAACTCAAGCTACGTTTCATAAATAACTAGGCCAAAGTTAAGTCGACCAAACACATGAGTCAACTACAATGTTTTGACTAAATTAACGCGATCAATGCGAAAACCCCTGTGTCCAAAACCATACCTGTGGTCAGTCATTGACCAAACCACCATCAAACCCACATGGGGCATTAGAATGCTATTCATCTCGCAAGCTAACCGTAGGGAATGCGACGGAGAGCATCTCATTATGGTATAGAATCTACACTTTAGAAAGCTAATTTTAGAGGGAGCAGGACAACTCACCCAAAAACCAACTCACCCACAAAATAAATGGTCAACTCACCCAAATTCTTGGATAACTCACCCAAGTTTTTTGGACAACTCTCCCAAATTTTACGTCAACTCACCCAAGTTTTTTGGACGACTCACCCAAATTTTTGGACAACTCACCCAAATTCTTTCATGAATCTTTTATGCATAAAAAACTTAAGGGTCCCAATTTGATTAATACCCCGGTAAGTGGGTATGATATAAACATAAAAAATATATAAATAGCACTATAAAAACATTTAAAAATCGAAATTGAAGTTGAATACATGTGTAATTATTTTATTGGTTTGCAACTTTTATTAAATAAACTCTGATTGGAAATATTTTTTAAGGCATATTTGATGTATAATTTTATGTTTTTGATTTATGCTGCCAGATTATGATTGCAATCGGTATGGAATGAATAATTTACGCGAGGGGATCAATTTTATCCGCAATCGCTCATCGATTCGCGATGATCCCAGGGTGCAGATCACGCGTTACTATTGTTCAATTCAGATAAACGTCTGTGCTCAGGGAAACGCCTGTGCTCAGGGAAACGTTTAAAATTTTAACTGAAGTCGCTCTATTTGAAAATGATCAAATAACAGGTTTGAAATAGATATTTCCATAATTTTCATATCTCATCAATTACAAACATTATATATGTAATAAAACAACACAATGGAGAAAAATTAAAACATCAAAATAATTATTTCCTATTCTAATACAACAAAAATACAAAGTCAGGTTGTATCATTTAACAGGAAAAATATTTTCAAAAAGAAACTAGAGATTAAAAAAAACTTGGGTGAGTTGACCAAAAACTTGGGTGAGTTGACCAAAATATTTGGGTGAGTTGACCAAAGCACTTGGGTGAGTTGGTCACAACTTGGGTGAGTTGGTTTTTGGGTGAGTTGGTTTTTGGGTGAGTTGTCCGACATCCAATTTTAGATGGGCAGCGCTATAGAAACATTTTATTACCAACGTTTTAGAAAGGAGACTTCTATTATCCGTTTTTTTTTTCTGAAAGAACCTGTCTTTACATGTAAATCTTGGAATTTAAATTGTATTGAGACTGTGGCAACGATTGTGAAAGACGTATAATTATTTAACTATATAGCACATTCAAATAAACGATAAAGCGTCACCCTTGGCCTGCGCCAATATTGTACGCCATTTCATTTAACCATACATATGGTAATATGGTAATATGTCCAAAAATCATTTTACATTACAGTTATCACCCTTGGTCTCCACCTTCTCCAAATGCTCATCCTGGTCCTGCTACTCTTAGTCGGATATCCCGTTCTGCCCATCATCCTCAAAAACATTTTTAGTGTAATAAAATTAATATTGCACGCACGTTTATTTTATCTTATGTTTTTCTTTTAATATTGCAGTCCTGATGTTTATCCTGGTCCTCCCGCTCGTAGTCGAATACCCGGCTCTGTCTATTACCTTCGATATTTATTTCAAGTGAAATAAGCCATCATTTTTATATGATTTTATATGTTTTTCATTACAGTCGTGACCCTGGGTCTCCATCTCTTCTTGATGTTCATACTGGTTCTCTTGCTCCTTGTCGGATACCCCGTTCTGCCAATCGTCTTCGATAGCCTTCCGCTCGAGATTCGCGACAACGAAGACTATTTGCGCGGACTCGCTTGGCAGTGGAGGGATGAAGATAATCTCATTATGGAGGTAATGGCATTTTTTTTTAATATCAAAGAAAAAAGTAACAAATATATATAGATGAAGATGATAGATGGAGGTTAAAAAAATCCAAAATCCAAGAGAAAGTAACAATTATATATAGATGAAGATGATAGATGGAGGTTAAAAAAATCCAAAATCCAAGAGAAAGTAACAAGTATATAGATATATACATTGTATTGACGGGATGATGTCGTAAAAGCTAGAATTATTTACAGGAGGCGGATCCATTAAATTGTTAACCTTGGACGCCGATTATGGATAACCATTATCGAATATGTTCGTTTTTATTGAGAAACCACACGATTCGAAACGCATCGACTGCAAAGAATAATTTTAGTACATCTTTTTTTATAACCACGCGTGTTTTCCCTAAATACTTGACCGGCGTTGACCCGGAATAATATTCCCCTTATTAAAAAAGGAATGTTTCATGGACATATATTTCATATCTATGCACAATTTATTGTATTGTAACCGTCGGTTGATTATATACATGTCATAAATAAGAAGTTGTTTGTAAATGCCTGTGAATGATATAATTGCCTGTGAATGATATAATTGTATCCATTCCCAACTATGTAATCGATTCTAAAACACAATCGATTCTAAAACACGATCGTAAAATTCTAGCGATATGTGTATATTCAATAATTTATTCATTATCTCAAATACCAGTTTTAATTTCAAAATAAACCATAGAATCATATACTTTATATTTACTGAAAAAAAATATATTAAGGCTTTCCCCTAAAGTGAAATTCAAGTAAATAATATATGAATAAGCTAAGAAAATAATAAAAAAAGCTTATATAAATTATTCCCCCTTTTACAGAGAAAAGCCACGAGCGATAGACAATCACCTCGCTCGCAAATCCACGTGAAAATCTACCTAAGGCCATCACAATAAAAAGTTATCAACAATTATATATCTTAATCGAAACATATAATTTATGTGTACTTTTTGTATATTACAGAGAAAAGCCACGGCCGATATCCAATCGCCGCGCTCGCAATTCCACGAGAAAATCGACATGTATTTCGAAGACTCCGACGGAAAGAACGTATTTACAAAGAAGAAACTACAAAAGATGAAAGACATTGAGGATGACCTGTTTAACATAGGAAAATATCAGGATGACTTTTGTATGTTAATCAATGGAAATTGCATTAAACCATATTCGGTTTTGCGGTTTTTCGATGGCTCCTATGCTTTTGTGGATCCGGCGTTTCAAGATCCAGATTTTGATGATATTGTCAATGTATTATATTTGGCGAGTTATTATAATGAGACCAAGACACAGTTGGATTATGTGCTAGCGGAAAAGGCCGAGATCAGTCAAACGAAAGCGAAATCGCATGCGGTGCGTGGTTATATGTCAGTGGGTTTTCCCCTGGATGGTTATGACGAAGCGGACGAAAAGGTGGAAAAACAGGAAAGTGAACTGAGTGATTTCTACGATGATACATTCACGAAAAAAGCCGAAAAACACTTCAAGAAAGCCGCGGCTGGTCTCAACTTCTACTATATATCGCCCATTATAACAGGCAACTTCATTTTAGCCACTGTGCTCCGCGATATCGGTTTATTCCTAGGCAGTTTCACTTTCATTTTCCTCTTCATGTGGTTTCAAACCCGCTCCTTATTCATCACCTTTTTCGGTATCATGAGCGTCGTCAATGGCTTCATTATCACGGATATCCTCTATATCTGCGTTCTCCAGTATGAGTACCTCGGCATTTTCCACGTTCTATCTCTATTCATCGTTCTTGGTATCGGCGCCGATGATATATTCGTGTTTGTTGACACGTGGACTGAGTCCGGATTCAAAAGCTGGCCGAGCGTTGCGCACAGGATGGATCACACGTATAAGCACGCGGCCGAAGCGATGTTGTATACGTCGCTTACAACCGCATGCGCGTTCTTCGTTAGCGGCGCGTCACCGTTTTTGGCCATCAGCTCGTTCGGTATCTTTTCCGGTATGCTTATCTGCATCAACTATATCTCCGTTATTGTCCACTTTCCCGCTATAGTCGCGGTGTATCATTTATTCTTCGAAAAGAACAAATGCTGTTGTTGTTGTCCCAACCCGGAAGTGACTGTAACCAAAGACAACGTAGATGAGCCAACGGTTCCGGCATCGCATGAAAAGGGACCCATTGTGCGATTTTTGGCGGGACCCTACTGGAAGTTTATATCGCACAGAATCATCAAGTTTGTCGTGATTGGAGTGTTTGTCTGTATCATCGGGGTTTTTCTCTATTTTGCAACAACGCTGGAAGTCAATGAAGAACAGGTTAGTGGAAGCTTAAATGGGTAAATGGGTCACAAACCATTATTACATTATTAAATTTTAATATGTTTTCTTTTTTATATTTGTTATCATCAAATCTAAATGACGTGATAAAGCATGAAATAACCTTTTTCACAACCTGTAATATTATACAGGTTGTTTCGTATGTTTTACTATTTAAAACATTTGTTATTATTAAAATTAATATGTGTTATGGGATCGTCTAAATAACGCGATAAAGTATTAAATAACATTTTTGACAGCATGTCACTATACAGGTTGCCCCTTAGGGCATATCCATAATGCATGCTAAAGTAGCATGTTTTTTAAATAAATTATTTCATGAATTGTTATATCATATTTTCCTTGTGGGACTTCAATAAGCCTTCTTTCCAAAACTTTCGTGTTTGATAAATAACTAAAGATAAAAACAAATTGGGCTTGGTAATTAAAGTCCGATACACTTCCAATGTAACTAGCCCGGTATTTATTATATTTGTGCTCATTTTACAATGACAATTATACCATCTACAGTTAAAGGTAGAATCTATTTCGGTAGTCAAACCAACGAATGGTCTTAAATGGGCCATTTAAATTTCAAAGGTGTCTGGTGTCACTATGAACACATTTTACCGCGCTAAGCAATAACCTTCAATTTGAATGATGTCTGATGCGTATATCATTGCATTTCGTCTTTGAATCTACACTTTAATTTGTAAATTACCATTCGTATAAATATTTATTCATCAAACCGTCCTGTGTGGTCAATCCCGCCCAAAACATATAATTATTGAATATCAAAAATATCAGAAAATATTAGGCCATTACTACACTTGTACGAGCATCACATTTACTTGTGTAGCTAAATAGCAAATGGAATTCCATGGTTATTTTCATCAAATAATGATATATTGTATTGCGAAAAGCTTTTTGCTGTAAACGATAATAAGAATGCAATTTAATGGGGTTTATAACAACAACAACAACAACAACAACAACAACAACAATAGCATTTTTAACCTATTAGATCGAATCACAAATTTCAAGCGCTAAAAATAAAATGCATAATTGTAGTTCAAGTTATATAAATGATGATCTTCAACCTTTTAATGCCTCAATTGGGTCATTAAAATAGTGAAAAACAGGAAATACTGTTTTCAATAAATATTTCTATGCATTTTTCATTTATTTTCATTTATCTATAGCATACCATATTGAGAACGCATCACCAATTCCTAAACATTATATACATGTTATTATATCCATAGTTTCCAGATCGAATCCGCCACTATTGCCACCAACACTGTTCAGGCCTAAGGTTTTCTCTATATAAAATACCAAACGTTTTTACCATCTTTAATTCTTACTCTATTTCCTTATCCATATCAAATTCATCAAATTGATCGCCAACCCAGTTCGATAAACTATACCTTTATTATCTTAGTGTTTGGAACTTTTCTTCTATGGTCAATGTTTTAATTTCATTCAATTGAATTTTAGCTTTTTACTTAAAATTTGTTTTGTTATGTCATGCACAACCATTTGATTCTGAAATTTCATTTTCACTCTACTTTCTAAGGTGAATCAAATTCTTTAATCTTTCGAAGGACACCAAAATTGGCCAGGCCATGGAGATAACGCATAACTTCGGGACCTCGCTCCACAACCCTCACCTCCATATTTCTCTATAGATGACCAAACATCATTGAAATGATCCTTAGCTCTCATTGTTATTCTATATTCTAATGTATATCAAATTCGTCAGTCTTGACACCAACATTGGTCAGGCCCTGAAGAAAACGGATAACTTCGGGACCTTTAACTCGCCAATAAACCCTTCATGTTTCTCTATAGATGACCAAACATTATTGCAATAATCCTGAACTCTCATTTTTACTCTACTTTCTAATCCAGATCAAATTCGTCAGTCTCGCCACCAACATTGGCCAGGCTCAGGAGATGACAGACGAATTCGGAACCTGGGACACACCTCAGCGCGTGTGCATTGTTTTTTTTTAATATTATATCCACGACTATTTCATGCAAAACTCTCATTACCACTCTACTTTTTTAGATCAAATTCGTCAGTCTTGACACCAACATTGGCCAGGCCCAGGAGATGACAGATGAATTTGGAACAGGAGATACACCTCAACGCGTCTTTCTTGTGTGGGGTCTTAAGAATCAGGATCTTGACAAATGTGGATCCTCGGATGCGGAATGCTTTGGTGATACAGTGTTTAATAACAAGTTCAACTTGGAGGATGTGAGCGTACAACAGGACCTTATGGTAAGTTAATTTTATTGTTGATCTATCAAAATATGAATTGCTATTGGGTTATATTGCAACCTTATTATAAATATGCTTTGAATTAGAATCATGGCTTAATAGTTTGCTGCCTCTTTAGAAATAGAACTTATATTATATGTTGGTGTTTTATCTTTGTTTCAAAATGTATTTGATTAGTTTTGTTACTGAGCTTAATTTAAAAAAAAAAACGTGTTATGTTACATAGATGTATTTTATGTATGTTTTTAATATTGTAAAATGCAAATCATTTTGAAAACAAAATACATTAGATAATTTTGTGATTTACAAACAAATATTTGTTTTAAAATGTATTGGAACGAAAGACGCAATGTTTAATTTTCAAATAAAATGAAAATAACGTGTCCCCTTTCTCGATTAAAGGATTTCTGCGAGAAAATCAAACGGTTGGACAACAGCAAGATCAAAGACCTCAAGATCAGACGCAACATTGTGACCGATGAACCGGAAGTCAATTGTTTCATGCTCGAAATGCAGGATTTCCTTGAAGTAAGTTCGACATTCATATTTTCTAATTATGAGATGCTTGCATGTGTGCATGGCATCCTGATGATATTCGCATATGTTCACATACATGTCTACAAATTTATCCACCAATTAAACATAATTTACATCTTATATGAGGACTTTCTGTATCAACAGACAAAATCATTATGTATCACATATATTTCACATGATGAAACGCGATCGGTGCTCTAACTGCTAGAAATAGAATTTATCTTGAATCATAAATGAATAAATTTATAAATCTAAATGCCGAATCAACACGTAAATTAAACTAATGTCGTGAACAGGAAGACCGGACGCGCTCCGTGTACAACCCGGACACCAATACAACCGGCCTTCGCTATGCAGCCACCACTTACCTTGACCTTTCCATTCTGTGTATGATACATAAATGATATGATTAATGATTCAGTCTAAATGTCAAAGCAAATTTAAATCAAACCTGATTTCGTATAAAGGAAGACGAGACGCGCTCGGTCTACAATCCAGACACCAACACGACGGGTCTTCGCTATGCAGCCAACACTAACCTTGACCTTCCCATCAACCAAGACAATGTCACGGCCATTATGGATGCGGTTGATTATTTGTATGATACGGGACTGCTGACGAGTGGATTCAGTCGATATTTCGAGGTACGGCTACATTCTGGTGTTTAGCTTTCATGAAATATTTTCGGCATACATTAATGACACTGAATTTCTCTGAAGGAGATTACATAAGTCAAATAAAAAATTCAATTGCTGCCATGTTGTACGGATCGTGGTATGAAATAGAAGGGATAAAACATGATAATGTACTTCTTTACATATACTTGGAAAACACCAGCTTAATGGTTTTTATCATTGTAAATTAAATTGCCGATATAAAAATAGCACAATGCAACATTTATATGCATGATCCGGGGCGGTCGCTTGAGATTCGGCGTGTGTTGACACTATCCAATTTACATATTGTTTGGGCGTCTGTTTTGAAAAATACAACCAATATGATTTTTTTAGATCGCGATGTCCTACTGGTTGTACGATGGCATGCAAGTGAGTGAGACTTCAGGACAGGTGGAGCTCGGACCACAATATGATTATTACAGCCCGTTGCTAGGCGTCTCTAAGGAAGACTACACAGTGACTTTTGACGACCCTGATGGTATGGTTGTTTGTAAATATATATCTATATTGTATTTTATAAAATGTATATGAACAAAACTTTAAAAAGCAAGGTTTCTTTTGAAAGCGAGCTTGTTATATAAGATCGGTTTCTAGGACGCCATATATATTTAGACACTGCGTCTTGTGGGTGGATTCGATCCCGCTTGCTTGCCCTGACGAACGCCTCGTATGGTTGTACACAAGTTCCCAATGTTCCCACTGCGCCATGGATGACCACTTACAAAAACATAAAAATTTTCTTTATATTTTAATTAAAAGGATTAAGTCAAGTCGTTTACCGATATTCTCAAGAAATCAAAGTCAAGTCTATAACTTGACAGATTTAGACTTGAATTGGCTTCTTGAGATATGTAAATTGAATCCCTTAAACGTTTCAGATCCGTATTAGACTACGTTCTAGACACCTGAATGTCGTAATATGACTTGAAAACATTGAATATAATATGACTCTAAGTTTATGTGATGTTCAGGTGATATTTGGGTGAATGTATTAATTCTATACTTAGATTTTAAAACGGCACCTGGTTGCGTTACGCGGCCATCACTGTCAGTAATGAATATTATTTTGGTTTATTGCTTAATCTGCAAATTATTATTGTTAATATCAATATATCTTAATTTCCTTTCATGCGTATAGGCATTATACGATCTATACTTTGTTTATAGTTATTCCATCTGAAGGCACATTTATCTATACAACAAATAATAATTTTCATCCTAACTGATCAAACCTGAAAAGAAAACCCGTTATACTTACAGTTTTTTTTTTTGCCACAACAAAATCATCTTGACAATTGAAATATATAATATTAAACTCTTTACAGACATAGCGGACTTCCAGTACCGATACGGCACCCGCTTGCGTTACGCCGCCATTACTGTCAACTTGACCGTCAAACCGACAACGCTCGCTTTTCCCGACGGACTTCCGGTTCGAGATGAGTGGGAAGATTTCATGACAAAGGAGGTGGGTGATTGAGCTTAATGATTGACAGTTGCTAAGGTTTATTGCCAGGACAGTTAAAGGATTTCGTGTCAAAATGGATAGGGTGATTTTGGCTCTCAGATTCGAGATGTGTCATATAACAACAAGTGTTAAACATGTTGGTTATGAATAATTTATGCAGTCTTGTTATCTTCTTTGTTTTGATTTGAGTACCAATCTTTCGGTAACAGCTCAATATGTGACCAGTACTTTTGAAACAATAATCGATCATATAATATAAGCCTTGGAAGTTTTATAAAGTTGATTGGGTCGGAACCTCAAAATGACTCCGATATTTGCACCTAACTACACCATCTTGCTTTTATGAAATTTTGAAACCAGAACTAATTCATTTTGAAACATCACAATTTTTATGTTTTAATTTACCATCATCAAGTTTACAAGGTGTAATTACATGCTTTCTGTGTTAAATATAAAAAAAACATACCTAACTTACCAACTGAAATAAAAAATACCCAGTAAACGGAGCATATATTTTTCTTTCATGTTTTAAAACATGGTTTTCACCAAATAACATGAAAATACGTTTCCTATTTTCTTGGCATCAATATAATGTTTTTGACAGAAGCCAACTTCATTTTGAAACTTTTTCATTTACATAATAATTTAATCAACCTTAATAAAATGAATTATATATCTTATTTTCTTATGTTTTAGATGAAGAAAATGCCCAGTGAGTTGAAGGACGGATTTCAATGCACGCCCACCGATTATTATGGATTCGATCTCTGGCACTGGCTCTATGCTCAACAGGTATCTTCAATGTATTAGAATAAATAATATTTAATTTATCAATTTGAATAATTTAATGTATATTGGTCGATCTGGGTAAGTAATCAATGTTTAAAATTGACAGCGCAAATAAAACTCACTTAGGTGTCTTTCACGTGTTATCTTGCAATTTCAATTGCACGCTATTCCAAAACAGGGTATTTATTCAAGAAAAAGAAAAACAAAACGATAAGATTACATTTAGTATGGACATTTCAATTAAATGAAGTATCTAAACGACTAAACGATTTGATATGACTTGTTTCATGATTTATATTTAGCTATATACCTAAATGCGACGAAATGCAATTGAAGCGAATTTATTTATTTTTTATCAAACTCTCCATTACATGAATAATGCTCGTGACACTCTCCCTGACTTTAGAATTAAAGTCCAGACATTTAAAAACAGTTTAACTGGTTAATGGATTAAATAGATAAAATATGGCCCTTAAATACGCATATGACACCTCTCTTTTTGTAATTTGTTCCGCCTGTTTATGTGTAGTTCAAGGAAAAATACATACTTTTCGTTTTGCTTTACCAACTCGTCAGAGTGTAAAGTTACTTAATTAAATTACTGTATGAAATAATAAACTACAGTACCCGTGTGTCATCTCTAAAAATGATTAATTAAACAGTTTCGCAAATAAAATTAAGTTAATTATTAGCATGAAAGTCTGTGTCGGGTCACCACGTGGAAACAAAAACTTCATGACATGTACCGTATATGATATCATTCTGGCATAAATGCGAGTAAAGTGTAGAAGTGACCGATTTAATTGTATTTTGCTCTAATATTCACCACCTTGGAAGCTTTTTAAGAGATGTGCTTTTTCTTTACTCAAGGAAGCCTACATGTATGTAATTGACCCACACTTGTTTTAGTTATGGTCAAATCATATGAACATGACATGTATGAAAACCTATCCACTCTTCATATTTCCCATATGTGGGTTTGCATAAATGTGTATGACCAAATAAAAATGATTATTTGTATTTTAAAACCCGGACGCGATGGAAAAAAGCGTTTTATCACAAGTTTGGTGCGTCCTTTATGTCATTACTTCCGGGGTTATAAGGATGCCCCACAGACCAGGGCGTTTTGAAACATAGGGACGTCTTCCACCTGGTTACCCTAAATACTCATTGATTTTTCCTATGAATATGCGTTTACAGCACTATGACGGATACATTCGATTAGACATTGAATCTATTTTATATTTAGATCGAATAAATTAATGAAATTATAAATTTATTTCAGAACCTGGCTCGTTCTGCTTTCCAAGGCGTAACCATAGTTCTTGTACTCGCTCTTCCTATCCTGATCATCGCAACTCGCATCTGAACCATAGGTCATGTATAAATATATGTTTATAATCAAACAAATATACATCTTTATCATTCGATCCGATTTTTCAGAACTTGGCTCGCTCCGCTTTTCAAGGCGTAACCACCGGTCTGGTCCTCGCTCTTCACATTCTCCTCATCGCAACTCCCAACTGGATAATCGATTATATTCATATAAATGTATTTATGTTCAAAATATCTTTTACATAAATATTATTTATTTCAGAATCTGGCTCGTTCCGCTTTCCAAGGCGTAACCATTGGTCTTGTACTCGCTCTTCCAATCTTGATTATCGCCACCCGTAACTGGATCATGGGTCTGCTCACAACTATGGTCATTGCGTTGATTACCATGTGTGTTATCGGCTTTATACCTATGATGGGGTGGAAACTAGGGGTACGTTATGATATTATATTTCCTGGCTATAACAATATATTATGAAATTTATATTGTAACTGACTCTATTTTTGTTTTATCGATGAACATATATTGTTGAATAAATTTATAGTCTTATAATGGTCTTTGTTGTCTGTATAATGAAGATCTTAAATCAAACTTAAGAAAAAAGTTGTGTTCCAAAACACTTATTTGATGATAAAAATCTAAAGTAAATTATTCTCCTTTCACATTTCTCTAAACATATTACAAAGTATTTTAATCAAGATTTTAATATTACTGTTTTGTTTCATTTTTTCCATCATTAGGTCGCGGAATCCCTCAATCTCATGTTAATTGTCGGTCTGGCCATAGACTACTGCGTGCATTTAGCCGAAGGTTACGCGCATTCACCACATCACGACCGAAAACCTCTTATTTTCAATATATTTTAAATGGGAAAACAATATAATTAACGTTTTCTTTTTATCAACAGGTCCTTGAATCCCTTAATCTCGTATTGATCGTTGGTCTCGCGGTCGATTACTGCATTCAGCCGAAGGTTACGCGCACTCACCCCATCACGACAGAGAATCGCGCGTTCGCTAAACCCTCGAAAACATGAAATATCCTCATTTTCTTTTCACAGGTTCTCCATCTACTCAACCTGTTATGCATAACATGAAATGTAAACTCCCTTAAAGTGATTAAACATTCTCGTTTAATCTAATTTCAGTCGTTTTTTTCTAACAGGTACTTGAATCTCTCAATCTCGTATTGATCGTCGGTCTAGCTGTCGACTGCATTTAGCCGAAAGCTACACGCATTCACCACATCACGACCTAGATACTCCCTTTTCTCAATGTAATTTTAATAAAATAAACATGAAAAAATAAACATAATTTATTTGTTTGCAACAGGTTCTCGAGTATCTTAACCTCGGGCTGATCGTCGGTCTAGCCGTTGACTACTGTGTGCATTTAGCCGAAGGTTACGCGCTTTCACCATATCAAAACCCGAATTCTCCTTTTCTCAATGCAGTTCTATTAAGTAAACAACCTAATTGATATATTTTCTTATCTTAAACAGGTCTTGGAATCCCTCAATCTCGTATTGATCGTCGGTCTGGCCGTAGACTACTGTGTACATTTAGTCGAAGGTTACGCGCACTCAACTTACCATCTCAAACCTCATTTTCTAAATGTAATTTAAATAAAAAGAACAACCTTATAAACCTATTTTTCTCATTAACAGGTCCTGGAATCCCTCAATCTGGTATTGATCGTCGGTCTCGCGGTCGATTACTGCGTGCACTTGGCCGAAGGTTACGCGCACTCACCGCATCACGACCGAGAATCGCGCGTTCGGCAAACCCTCGAAAACGTGGGCATCAGCGTGCTTTCGGGCGCTGCAACGACGCTCGGTTCCTCGTTCTTCTTGATGTTCGCTGTATTGGTGTTCTTCTTCCAGTTTGGTATATTTATGTTCGCGACAATTGGGTTTTCTGTTGCGTTTTCGATTGTGTTTTTCATGGCGCTCCTGGCGGCGATTGGACCGCAGGGTGATACGGGGTCCATTTTGCCGGCGATTAAGTGGATTATAGAGCACTGTTGTAAGTGCTGTCGGAAGAGTGAGGAGTCGAATTATTCGTTGTCGTCTGCGTCAGCGTAAATGAACGTAGAATATGATAACATAAGGTTGATGTAGGATATGAAATAGTCATAGTCCGTGTCGAATTACATGAACTTTGTTACTAAACATTACGTCAGTATAGGGTTCAATATAGCATTCATCCTTGGACTATTTTGATATTGCACACTGACGAACAAAAAAAATCGCATTTTTGAAATGTAACTTACAAACATTGAAGTTAGACAAATGCACGGATTTACGAAATGGCGCCTTCTATATTGAGGCATCGCAGTCTTTTAGAGAAAAAGTAAAAGCTGAATTGATAACGGGTTTCAGAATTGATGTTGCTTCTTGATTTCTAACTAATTCTTGAAATTATACACATTGATGTAAGTGCCGATATATAATCATATATTACGGTAAAATGTGGGTCGAATTTATGGTAGATTCTATTTTGTCTAAGTACAACAATCATTATTTATAGCGATTCAAAATGAGTAGATCATAGAGGATAACAGTCGGAAAATAACTACTTTTTTTCTGACAAAATAATTTACGGGTGATTTTTCGCATTTCCATTTACATCATACACAGCTGTATCTGAACTGTATACGTTTGGAGTCTATATAGACCATTGTCAACTCAAATTTTATGTTATACGTTTACATAATCTTATATTTGTAAATATCTATATATTATATACATGTGTACATTTATGAAATGTAATTTATCTAATTAGCTTTTTAATTAAATCAACTGAATTGATACTGTATTTTATTAGGAAATTTAATTAATTCCAATTGTACCTGATTTTTTCACCAAATTGTATAAATTGGAAATGTGTGAGTTTGGTGAGAAATTCAAAACCAATCGATGCGCAAATTTGATATATTGCTTTATGATATATTTTTAGCAAATATTCGGGGAAAGAAAATTACCGCAAAATGTAAAGTCTCATATTAGACTAAGCGTTATTGTGTCTTCTTTGTGATTGTGTATTCCAACTGTTTTATGTTGCATCGAATAAGTTTTATCTTAAATACGCAGTGTTTGACTCATTTTACATGCTATTGTTTTGTTCTTGATTGATCATTACATGTCTGTTATCTGTTTGAATAAAGAATAAAATATACATGAAGCATGATTTATTGCTTTGGCTGTCAGATTTCAGGATGTCTTTTTTCAGACCTATATTTTAACAGCATTTATTTGGCAATGAAGTCCGTTTTCCATTAACATACTTATTTTATTGATTTGGTTAATGATACGCACTCATGTACATGTTTGTATTTTGTATATTATAAAATGTGTTGATTTAATAAACTGGATTAAAACAAATTTGCATTTGATGAGACCCCGAAATATAAATGCATAGAAGTGCGGTCATCCCTTCCGAGTAATCAGTGTGTGTATGACCCTTTTATATGGAAACGTCCGGGTTTATAGGAGTGCCCCTATATAAAGGGACGTCTTCCACCTTGCAATAGAAAGGCAGATTTCTATAAGTCCACGATTGGTCTCTTGTTGACATACATGTATATAAGTTTAACTAAATACTTAGGTGTCATCTGCGATCGTAGTTTATGCTATGCAATATAAATAAATGCGACCAATGCAACCAACTATCACAAACTTACAATAATGGATATTTTCCTTGTGAACAGAACAATCTGTTTAAGTAGCGCCATACTCACAACGGCCATTTTTAGTGGTCATTTTATGTGACCCACAAACATCACGACAACAACATATGATGTAAACAGCGTTTTAAATGTTATTTAAAGGGTCGTTCGGGATTGACAACGTATGTAAATATGGCTAATTACAGTGCAATTCGTGGCAATGCAGCCTTGAATTCAGCCTTGGCTTCAAGGTTGACAATATACCTCATGCTCTAAAATATTGGAGAGGGCCAACTCATGCAGTAATATAGGATGCGGTAATTGATATATATTTGCAAAAAAAATGCTCCACGCTTATTTTGTCAGAGACGTTACAAAAGGTACGTCACATCTATAAAATCTAATAAGAATTTATCAACAGCGTGGTGCCAATTTTATGACGACATATCACCTGAGAAAAAAAGGCGTTCATACATCTTTGTAAAAGACACAAGCATGTGTTTAAAGTATTTGCTGTAGTGTTACATACTATTTTCCAGAATGCAAGGTATTTAACGCCATTTGCCACTAAAATGAATGACTTAATCATTTAGATTACTAGCTCAATATTTCGTTTTTAAAAGAGATTCCACAAACCTATTCCCATAACAACGGATCCTGTCGTTCTTTAAAACGCTTTGTATCTCCCTGAGCAAATGCGACATAATAAGTGTATGATCTGCACGCGACTTTACAATACATGAAGAGCACCTCACGAGCTGTTCCCCATAAAAGGTGTTACCCCACAAATTTCCCAGCTGGCTCGGAAATTTTGAGAAAACTCATTCTGGCTTGGAGATTTTTGCAATTTAAGGAACGCTTTTTTTTATATAATTTCTTTATTTTCACAATATGTAGCGAGCATGATTGTTTTGAAATTAATTAAATTTGCATACAATCGTCTAATAAACTGTTATTCGCAAGAAATGATACGTAATTCGGTTATATTCAATTTTTCAATTTTCGCAGAGAAACAGCCCAGCTGGTTCGGAAGAAAAGAATACATTTTTGTAGAATATAATTGTTCAAAACTATTATTTTGTTGTCATTCGTAATTGTTATGTTGTTTTAAGTTGATTTTACAACTTTTTAAAAAATATATATCATGGGGTGCCCTTCAAACATACATTTTTTACATGTTTATTAAGCATGCCCTTCAGCCTGGGCTTTAACTAATCTGTATTCATGAACGATAGCCCTACTAATGAACAAGAAGTCCTGAAGTGACTTTAGTAGGGTATAAAAGCCGGTTCTGGAACAAATCCGGTATTATCGCTCACAAAAATAACATTTTCGGGATAAACGGTTACCATGGGGACACATCCGGTATTTTTAACCAATCAAAAAATTAGATGACCCGGGTGGTTTATTTTCAACCAATCAAAAAAATAGACGACCCGGGTGGATTATTTTCAACCAATCAAAAAATTAGATGACCCGGGTGATTTATTTAAAACCAATCAAAAAAATAGACGACCCGGGTGGATTATTTTCACCCAATCAAAAAATTAGATGACCCGGGTGATTTATTTAAAACCAATAAAAAAAAATAGACGACCCGGGTGGATTATTTTCAACCAATCAAAAAATTAGATGACCCGGGTGATTTATTTTAAACCAAATAAAAAATAAAGACCTGGGTGATTTATTTTAAACCAATTAAAAAATAGATGACCCGGGTGATTTATTTTAAACCAAATAAAAAAATAAGATGGTCCGGGTG
>LQRL01000342.1:0-10473 GCA_001703475.1 Hydroides elegans
GCAGTAGTCGTATATCTCACTGAGCAGGATCTTTTCGTTTGGTTTCGTCAGAATAGCGTGTGAGATGATTTCAACGAATGATAAATCAGGTTTCTTCTTTACCGGTTTCGATTTCGAGGGTGCACCAGGTGAACCATTTTGATTGGAATGATTTGCTGTTGGACTGATTTCCGTGATATTTGGCGTTTCCTCTTCTGTTTGCTTAGTTGCTGTCTCATCCGTAACCGACGACGCACTGGCGGCTACATTCGTGAGTAGATGCAGCTCAACCTCTGAATCCGCCTCAGACACTTTCCGTTCCCTTAGCGACGCTCCATCCGAAAGTCCAGACAAATTGGAGGACGGCGACGCATAGCCGGAATCCGGATATAAACCGGAAGTCGATATGACGCTTGGAGGCGATTCATTTCCGGTGGTTGTTGTGGAGCTCTCTTCTGCTGAGGCAAGGAGGCCCAAAGCGCGCGCTGAGAGTAGTGTCGGCGTCAAAGACTCCATCGGTGGTGGCGATTCGCTGTAGCCATCGGGAAAATAAGGAGACATGGAAGGAGTAGGCGAAGGTGTGAATAGCCGGGAGGGATATTCAATGGGAGCTGGTGATGCTGTGTATTTGATGTTGCCCTCGGTATTTTGAGAATGGAGCATAGCCTGGAAAGAGGATGGAAAAGTGTTGTCGGATTGAGGCGAGGCAATGTTGGGTTGGTTTTGTGGTGTCGTTTTAGAATAGTCTGTTGTTGATGTTTGCACAAAAGGCGACTGGCTTGAATGGGCATTTAGAAATGTTGAGGCAGAATTAAACCTTGCATATTCCTTTGTATTGAATGAGGATGGGAATCCTGTAAATGACCGCGCATGTTGGTGATTCTCATATGATTCCGTTTTCATTTGTCTGGCCCATTGTGCACTTTCTGCCCCGAATCCGTTCGGCGTTCCCAAAGTGACGTTATGGTGATATTGCTGTGACGTCACTTTGATGTCATAATGCAGATGGACGTTGTGTGACGTCATATTCGTAGCACTGGATTGGACATAAGGATGATTTTTGATTTTATTCGTTGAAGTTTCTGCATCATTTTGCCCGTCGATTGGAGGGTTGCTATGTGGGGCACATGTTATTGGCATTGGTGCGTTGCCATAGCTATTCGAGTTGTAGCTAGGTGCCTGCTGGGTGTCATGTTGGTATGGATACCAATGGTGTGGGTTATACATGGCTATTCTTGATTTGTATGCGGTTCTGTTATGTCTTGGAAGGTGGCGTCATCTGAAAACCAGAAAAAGAAATATTATAGGATATTTAGAAAATAAGTTTACATGCTTGAGGAAATACGCTCAGGGAAGAATTAGGCCGAAATATCTCGTGCGTCAAATATGACAAAATAGTACAATGTTATATAAAAACAAGCAGCTTGTTCGATGTAATATCAAATGTTGTCACAAATATTTCTACATCAAAATTTGTTGCAAAATGTCAGCCTTTTCGGCACTTCCGATTTGCTTCAACAACGCCGCGAAGCGACGCGACTAAACACAGTCATATAAGGGAGCGGTTACATTAAAGTAGCGATTCGTGTCGCCACTTGCGATCTTCACTGTTTTTCTTTGTTTATGAAATCACAAACAGCGATAGGATAATCGCCCCTTGCGATTTACCACACTGTTTTCTTTGTGGATCTTTAAAATGTTTAAGAGATACTCATGTCGCTCCTTACAATTCAAAACAACGAAAACAGTGAAAATCCCAACCCCAAGTGCCTGGCCACATTGGAAGTTGTTTTTTTTTTCCAGTGCATTCCTTATGGGAAACCAAAATCAACGAGCTGTTATGTAGCTTTTCCCTCTTTGAGTTTCCTATAATGAATTTATTGGAAGACAGGTTTGTTAGGAAATAAAAGCAAGAAAAGGCTTCCAATGTGGCCAGGCCCTAACGATTTATGTAATCGTGGCCTTATGCACATATTTTTCTTACCAATATTTCATTAAAATAAATTCTTTCAAGAGTTCTAGATTTCTATTTTAGCTCTTGCTTTTCAGAAGACTGGAGACTCCATTTACACAAGAGTTTAACCATAAAATTAGTTTCTAAGCAAATGTTTAATATATTTCAACTAAATTTCTCATATAAAAAATATTAAACTCATTTTATTACAAAAAAAAAATGAATAGAAATCCTCATTAATGCATATTTTGCTTCGTTGTTCTCATGTAAATAATTATTGTTAGTATTTACTCGACAATGGCAAAACGTAGAAAAACGAATTCGTTTTCATTTGGACATAAGCAAACCAATATGCGATGAGGTCATGCGTAGAAATAGCATTCATCTGACGTCGCGACGTAAAATTGCGTCCCGACAACGTTTATAGTAGGACAAAGGTAAATGACCTCTCGAAGTAAGAATTAGTTAATGTACTATCCCACTCGGCAAGACATCGTAGAACCTCGGGAGGACGTTCTCTCTGGGCTGTCTTTGACCCATATTTCAAAGTATTTCGGGCGTCATTTTTCGTCGCGGACGTGACTGCTTATTTGCGACCTCAAAGATAATGTTTGTCTTGTGCCTCGGACAAGTTGAGTCTCGGACAAGTAAATACTCTGACAATTGAATCTTCGGACAAGTGACATGGATTTGTTTTTGAAGAACTCGGAGTGTTAAAAGACATCTGGAAAACCTACATATTAAACCAAATAAGAACGTCCTCAAAGCAACGTGGTGAGAACGGCCCTTGTCGGATGTGTATGGCATATGCAAAACGTAAGAAGTTAAACATTGAAACTTCAATTGCTGCCTCGATCGATAGAACATTATCAAGAGTAGTGATTTAATTACATAGAGGAATTCAAATAAAAAATGGATATACATGTTTGAATAGCATTTGTACCCGTTATCATGGACCTGATCCACTCAACAAGGGGCAATGTGACTTGCAAACGAGATGTTAATAGGATGTCATAATTTAGACTCATATACAGTTTCCTGTGTATCCTGTTACCTCGCGCCGGTTGAACGTCCGTATTATCTCAGGCTTCATCACGATACTACAACAACTTTGTCACTATGTCAGCAAACTGTCAAATAGACCCGAACATGAATTTCCATTCGACAAGGGTCGTCCATAGTACGTCTTATTCGGACGTGACGTCGAAAGGATGACCTAATTTGGGCCCATATGTAAGTTTTCCGGACCTGCCTTTTACGTACCGGCGTCTGTAGGACGTTATTCGTACGTCCGATTCGGACGCGACGTCGATGCGACGTCTTTTCTACGTCCGCAATGAATAAGGACGTCCGGAAAACTTACATATGGGCCCAAATTAGGTCATCCTTTCGACGTCCGTGGACGTCTTGCCGAGTGGGGAACGGTCTTTTGGCATCAAGCAAAATGAAAAATCCCCAAAAAAAGTTTTAATGAATTCCCTAAATAAAGTTTGAAGGCAAAAAAAATGAATAAGTTTGTTTTGGCTTTATATCACAGTTATCAAAATTGCATTATACTTTTGAGGCAACGTGGTGAATTCATTCGTCATACGTGCCTCCGAAACTTTGGATAGACTACGTCTTTAGTATAAAAAGCAAAAGTTTATATCGACCACACTTTGACAAAGAACCAATCCATGCGGATTGTTTATAGACTTCTATGTCGATTTGCTGTTAATCCCTATGAATTTACGAATGTTTACATTTTGTCTGTGTACAATTTGCACTCGTGCCTTTCGGCGCTACATTTCGTTATATTGATATTTTAGTTTTTGACTGCGCGAGTATCGTTCTAGATGACGGTTGCGTTTACATGGCCGTCGGTTTCGACTCATGGTACACCAATAGGTCGATGTTTATATATTTTCACGTTTGTTCATAATCTTATAATTCTCGTGTTGTCAATAATGAATATTAAATGACTTACGGTACGCGTTGTTTACTTCGTTTTCAAACAGCGGAATAGACGCCGGTGAGACGCCACCCAAATAAAGTCCATATAATTCTACAAATTGAATTCATTTGTTTGTTTATCTTTCAAATTTTCATGAGTTTATTATTGAAATTGTATCAAATAGTTATGTTTCTATTTAAACTTCGAATTCTCCGATAATCAGCATTATAAATAATCAGGTTAGAGTCTAGACTCTACCTTTATTCTAATACAGTATGTTGCAGAATTATGTAATTCTAAGGGTTCTAAGCATAAGTACATTTTTAATCATTCATTATCTTTAGTGTATCAAAATTGTATGAAATATATGATTTTTTTTCGGTATGAAATACACTAGTTTGATTTATATATAAGTTCGCGTGTTGCATAGCGTATTTTGTGATATTACTACGATATAATTAGCAAGTGTTATAAAGGTTTACTTGTTTCTTTAATAGAATATATATTATATGATTAATTTTCTGCATGGAATCCTTTAAAGGAATACCAGAAAACACATTACATTTCTAGTGTCTAAAAATCGATATATCTGCTGCGTCCAGGAATCTTTACTGTATCTTATTTGACATTCTCATAAAACAATGATGCCATATACCAAAAACTAAGGGTTCTGTGCCAAAGGCACTTATCTTATGTAACGGGGGATGTAATCGGAGATGTTTATATAATGATGCATTGTGATTCAGATTCATTAAGTGTCATTGGATATCATAGAGTCTATATATATTCTAGCCCTTATGTGTAATGATATTTCTAAATTGAGTGTGGTTCTATTCAAAGTCACATAGACTCTACTGCAACTATTTACATCCTTAAATTGTTTATTTGGTAAACAATTTTTGCATGGAAATGACAAATATGGTTCGTGATGATTGCAAATGATATACCCTTGTGTAAAATTTGGAATTCCTGGAAGTCTATTGGAAGTTCTATCTTCAAATTCGGTCATGTGTTTATTTGTAATAGATTGTACGGACCTGGCTTTATCGGAAGCGTCAGGTCTAGGTTTTTTCTTTAACGAACCGTTTATTTGTTCAATCTAGATTATAGAAGTGGGCCCGCAAAGATTGTCCTAATTTCACGAAATATTTTTGGGTTCTGATTCACAACTTTCTTATTTATCAATGAATGTTGACTATACTTTTACACAATCAAGATGAATCATTTCACTATGGATTTCATTACTTTTCAAACTCAAATGCTGATTAGAATTGCTCGATATTCGACTTCTAAAAATCGTACTTTTCGTTCAGAGCGCCCGAAATTCTTGTCCTATTTCAAAAATAGTTGTTTTATAAGAGATATTTGATATAATGAGCAGCGAAAGAATGTGTAAATGATTCGTATTCGTGTTTTAAGTTATTGAAACGAAGATTGAACTTTGATTTGCAAAAGTAAATATGGCCATAGAAGGAACAATTATATGAAATATATGTATGCTTATATTTTCCATTGATGAACAAATAAATTATCATATACATAAAGTACAATATACATTATCTAGAAACAGTTCGCTGACTGATAACAACAATTGAATCTATCTTGATTAGATATGGCCAATTAAAATAATTTAAATAAATGACGCCTTTAATAACTCATTATTTAAACAATATGGTCATTTCTTCACATATAGTCAATATAATATGCGTTCCTATACAGAATCTACACTGTATAACAATAAATCGGGTCGCATAGCGCAAAACACTTTGCAGTGTCTGCTATCTACTTTTCTTTGTTTTATGTGGTTATAATTATATTTGCCATAGAAAGCGTTTACAAGCGATCAGTACTCTACGTGCATAAACGGGCACAGCAATTGATTATTAGAATTCTATGTGACACTTTATAACCTTAGGCTATAAGGCGTTTATAGGAATTTGTCTTTTATTTGGTCTCAATATTGTGCATGTTGAAGCGATGTGCTTATTGTGATTTATGTTACTTATCAAACATTGTAAGAATTTTTGTAGATAATATCATTTGAAAAAAAAAGATTATTGTTCATGTTTCGTATTTAGATTTGCACACATTATTTTAAAATGAATGCGCCGTTTTGTTGAAGGCTATTTGTAAATACGTTGAATGAAACAGATATAAATGTATACTGACCATAACTGCTTAAATTGAGTCAATATGGGTTGAATATTTATCAAATAAACCAATTAGGACAAGCATTTCGGGCGCTCTGTACGAAGAGTACGATTTTCAAAAGTCAAATATCGAGCAATTAAAACGAGCATTTCAGTGTGATATGTAATGCGATCCATAGCTAAATGATTCATCTAGATTGTGTAAAAGTATGGATATAATTCATTTATAAATAAGAAAGTTATGAATCAAGTCCAAAGAATATTTCAGGAAATTAGGACAATCTTTGCGGGCCCACTTCTATGCCTTTAGTGGATCTCATTGAAGTGGTTCGAAGTAATTTGCGTTTTAAAATTCTAGTGGCTTCATGTGGATTTCAAATAATTCATCAGAAATTAAGAGGAAAATACGGAAAGTAAAATGCGGAGAGATGCCAAATTTTCGGGTCTTGAGATCCGAGATAGAAAGACATTTTTTATTTGTAATATTGACACAAAGGGAGTTAAATAGTTAAGTTATATGTTCCATTCGTTTTATAGAATCTATCGAAATATGTCACTGCATAGCATATTTTGAACTAAGCAAATAAATTGACCCTGGGTTACAATAGGATTTTTATAGACTATATAAAAAAGTGAAAGTCGTGTAGAATCTACAGTTAAAATAGTGTATTGTTATTTATGTATAGGTACAATCATCACTGCGAAATCGAATGAAATGATAGTCAAATCCATGATAACTGGCAATAGGCATGTTGCTATTGACCTATACCTCTTGAATAGACTACAAAAAAGTAACAAATTTTCAGATTCAACGGACTTTTTTTCGAATGAAGAAAAAAAATGTGATATGAGGTAAAATAATCTAATTATTCCTTACCTGAATTAGAAATATCCTTGTGTATTGCTATGAAAAAAATTTAGAAACAAAATGCCAATAACAGCACTTTAAAAATTATTAATATGTAACTTTAATCTGCAAATCGGAATAAGCATAGAATAATATGATATTACGTCTTATCAGTAACTCGCGAAATATTCAAATGATGAATTAATCTAAAACTATGAATTATTTCGTGTTTAGATAGTTTCCAAGTTACAATGTCGATGACAACATATTGTAATCCCCTATGTCAACAGAGTTGCCATCGAATACATTGATCACGATTGCAATTGATCCAATTCTGCAATTGAGGCACTGTAATAATGTAATTGCAATCAACAATGTCGAAGGGTTTGTCGTCATGGAAAAAAATGATTGAAAAAAAAACTGATAATATGTAAGACGAATCATATCCATTAATAATATTAACGTGGTATGCACTTGATATGCCGAATTATATTTTATACGAGTAAAACACATAAAAGAAATACAATAAAGGGAATAAAATGTAATATGAAGGCCAATGATGACTCATTTTATAAAATCAAGTTGAAACAACTTTACAAATACGTAAGAACAACAACAAATAAAACCCTTTGTGAATATGAAATAATTGCAAAAAGGGCTCAACTTTTCCAAGCCATCTGAGCAGTTTTCCATTATCTAGACAGCGTGGAACAGAAAAAGAACACATTTAGGAAAATTTTTATTTTTGCATTTAACAAAATTACCAATCATATACATGGATGACAAATTACAGTTTATTCAACAATTACAATTAGTATTATTCTATTTTCCATTAATTATTCTCGTTTTTTAGTACTAAAAAGTAAGAAATTATCAAAGAGGTTTTCCTAAATTTTCCAAGCTGGAGCGGATTTTCTGAAAATTTCCAAGCGAGCTGGGTTTTGCAAGCTCGATAACTCCTGCAACGATTTTTAATATGTTCTCCGGACTAAATCGCATGTGAATGTCTATGAAAAAGCACCTAACGAGCTGTTTCCTCAAAAGGTTTACCCAACCAAATTTCAGCTGGCTTGCAAATGTTTAGAAAATATTTTCTAGCATGGGGATTTAAGCGGTTTGAGGAACACCTTTTTGATAGTTTCTTGTTTTTCATAATAAGTAGCGTTGATTATTATATCGGAATTGATTAAACTTGCTTGCAATAATTGTCTAATAAAGTGTATTCTAAATTGCAATATGTGATAGGTATTTTATTCATATTTTCATTTTTCGCAAAAGGTCTTCCTTTTCTGGTCAAAGCTAGCTAGAAAAAAAAAACAGCCCACATGGTTTGGAAAAACTGAACATATTTATGCATAATTTCAATGTTCAAAAACCATCATTTTGTTGTTGCTCGTATTTGTGATGTAATTTTAAGGCGATTCTACATCTTAATGAAAAATGTGTCATGGAATGCCCTTCGTCCATGGCTGTTATTGGAGTATAATTTTGATTTGGAAATTTATTGTAATTACATTCGATGAACTAACAAACTGTTACTTGTTTAAAAATGAGCGTTTATAGGATTTTTTGCAAAATGTGTTCTTTTTCTGCTCCAATCTGTCTAGAACAGTACGAACAGTTAAATCTGCTTGAAAAAAAAAACTAATTTCTTTTTAACATTCAATGGTCACAAATGAATAGTTTGCTATTATTATTTATAGTTATTTAGAATAACTGTACCCGAGAGAAAATCACTGGCCCTTAAAGGAACATTCATTAAGAAAAATGCACCGGGGGCGATATCTTTGCGCATAAATGCATCCCTTGAGTTCTGTCTAAAACGGACTTGCATATTACTGTAAATAATTCTGACTAATCAATTCCATTAAGAGATCGACATAAACTTGTCTTTTATATAGAGGGTATACGATTCCGTAAAAATTAAGAGTCGTTCATAAATTGATATTGCGCATTGTAAACAAGTTGTAAACATTTTAAACACGTTTCACCACCCTTTAGGGTCAAACCGCCATCATCATCATCCTAGATGAAGCGAATAGCTTCTATAATATACATATGTATCTTTATTAAATTCAATACACAAATATAGAAATAATCGGTAATTCATTGGTTTAAATTCGTTATTGTATTCATTACACAATCTTTGGATACAAGTAGATCAGTGAAACTTATTAAGTCCTCCGCTACATTTTAACAGCAGTTGTACATTGAAAAACATGCGAAATTAAATTAGAATCCGTCGAAAAAAAACATATTTCTCACAACGTCTTTCTCACAACGTCTTTTTCATAACGTGTTTCTCACAACGTCTTACTCACAACGGGGTTCTCACGTTTTTCTCAAAACGTTTTATCAAACGTCTTTCTCACAACGTTTCCCTTATATCTTCGTAGTCCTCAAAAAACATAACGATATACAGTACGAGTAATCTTTCTCTATTTGCCTAAGTCTCCAAATCAGCATTTTAAAAAAAATCGCCAAAATTCCCATTTTTGAGATTTTTCCAAAATAATACGCCTATGCACAGCTCAAATATATGATATTTCCATGTGCTATAGGAAAACAAAATCCATCGAGGGATAACCGAGAACTCGTCCGTACAAACTACCATCAATAATCACGCTGAGTCCCCAAAATCACATTTTTTCAAAAATTCGCTAAAACTCCAATTTTTGAGATTTTTCAAAAATAACACGCTTTAGCACAGCTCCAATATATATTCTCTCCATGTGCCAAAGGAAAACAAAATCCATAGAAGGATATCCGAGCACTCGTCCATACAAAGTAGTGCACCCAGGTGTCGACAGACGGACAGGGTTCATTGGTCTTATAATCCCATTGAACGTATAACAGACTTGATTTTTTTTGATAGCTCAATTATTTGTTGTAGTGACGGACGGACAGTACTGAATACTGTATAGTCCTCCGCTTTGCGCTAATGGGAGATTAGTTACTTGATCCGAATTCTGTATTTATCATATATCATCAAAAGTAAGTGTTATGATGCATAATTTTTCAAGCACAGTTTTCAAGCAAGGAGTGGCTATTATTATAAAGATTGAGATGACTCGGAAGAAAATAGGCACGTTTATACGGTTTTGACTGTTTCCAAAGGAAACTCGCTACCTTAAATGCAGTTGAAAATTGAAATATATAGGTAATTAAATAAAATGAACATCGGAATATTTCGAAGGATAAATTAAGATATCTTAAACATATTTCCGAATAATGAATATTTTATTCAAGTTGCAAATTACGGTGGTTTAGAATTTCTTAAACAATGTAATTATGATCTAAAGTCGGTTAATTCTCTACCACCATTTTATAAAAAAACTAATGCTATATCTGAAAGAGATATACCCCAATCCCAAAAGTCATAATATAATATGGAATAATAAAGATATAACTATAGAAGGAAAATCTATTTTCTGGAAAACATTGAAGAATCGAGGAATTGTTTTTGTTCAGGATCTTTTAGATTCAGATAATAAAATATTATCCCTTAATGGACAATGACATTAACATTCCATTATTTTATTGGTGACTTATTCGCATATGTATATCCTAGTGTTTAAGGCATTTGAGATTGAGGTTTTTATGTTTCGCC
>LQRL01000346.1:0-14952 GCA_001703475.1 Hydroides elegans
TTGTCCGGATGGACATTTGCAAAGTAGAATGTGGCCTTTCTAAATAGTAATTCACTTTGAAACAAAATCTGGAAACCAACAGGGGGTTTCCCCAATTATTTAATATAAAGCTATTGATAGTGCATAGCTTATTGTATTCTGTTTTCAGGTCCCTGCGAGTGCGACAACCCTCCTAGCGTTTCGAACGGCGATTTTTCATTCGCTGGTGCTTATATCAACGACAGTCGCGCTGAGTACCATTGCGATGACGGGTAGGTAAACTTTCACAAATCAAAATGATTTAGGGCCTTGCCATACGGGAAGCCTTTTCGTTAAGATGCCTTTTAAATCAAATTTAATGGCATCTTTAAACATAAACATGTTTCTCTTTTTACAGCGAAGATCTCTGTTTACAATGTTAAATCGATTAGAACTTTAATATCATCACTTTTCATTTATTATTTAGAACTGCAATTATAATACAGTCTGCTCAACGTTTTTTTTTTTTTGCCTTCCCTCACAATACCTCAGAATGTTTTGAATATTTCACTAATGATAACAAAAAGTTTGATTATGTCTGAACAGTAATATGAGAACACTATTATCCAACACAGACATAGTAACATGTGAAAATAGACTGAGTTGACGTACAATACTGCACTTATTCAATTGCTCAGTTATGCACTCAGTAGCTTATCGTTGTTTGTCAAAATATAATATTACAAATACACTAAATTAGCTATTTGATTTTGATAAATATGCAATTTTTATTTAACGAATTATTTGGTACTCCAAAATATACCCAGTGCACTTTAATGGGTATGCGTGTGCATATGATTAAGAGTGATGCCAGTTTTACAATTAAAACAATGGGTAGTTCCTATTCGTAGCCGAGCTACCTGTCCAGTGTTTTGATTTATGGGTTGACCGAATTCTTTTTTATAAATTAGTTTATTATTTTTTACCAAAATATTGGACCATAAACACAAAGATGACGTAAAATATTGAGTAAACAACAGTAAACATTAAACATAATATCATAGTTATATGAATAAATTTTTTCTCTGATACATCAACTCTGATCTGCCGGATCTACGACGCAGGTTGTACGAACATCGAATCGACCACGACGATATTAGCAAATATATCCAGCCATACATTTAAGTCACCACACAATAACACATTACCTACATATAAGATAAATTATTCTTGCTTCAGATACACCAACTCTGGCGGAAGTAGCCTGATCTGTCGTATCTACGACGCCGGTTGTACAAACATCGAATGGATCGAAGACTCGGATGATGCCATGAGACGAACTCCAAATTTCTAATTTCTATGTGTAACTAATTAGTTCATTTTAGGTTTTAGGCTCCGCTTAAACTCATTCGTTACGAGCAGAGAGACCTAAACATGTGTAAAATCTTTTATATTTCAGTAGCTCTATAAATAAATCATCTCAATCTCTTTCTTTAGGTATACCAACTCTGGTGGCAGTAGCCTCATTTGCCGGATCTACGACGCCGGTTGTACAAATAATGAGTGGATCGCAGACTCAGATGACCCGACAAGCGGAACTCTCAAATACTAATTTCTATGTGTCACTTATTTTGTTCATTCTAGGTTTGGAAACTGATATGACAAGACCTCGTTAATTTAGTTGCACTTAAGCCCCACGTTACGAGGTCGGAGACACAATCATAATGCTTTGCATTTTACAGTAGCTAGTAAACAATAAAACAAAGAACAAAATACACGATTTTCGTAGCTTTATAAATTATTCGTTTTTACAGGTACACGAATTCTGGCGGTAGTAGCCTGATCTGTCGCATCTACGACTCCGGTTGTACGAATAGCGAATGGATCGAAGACTCAGATGATCCCACGAGCGGAACTCCCAATTGCGAATTTACTGTGGGAACGACGGTCAACAATAACAAGACATATAAAGGAGGTAAGGTCATATACTTTTGATTTAGATTCTCAACATATGTAACGTTTCAGATTTCTAAATTTTGTATCTACAAACATTTAATGAACTGTCCTGGTTTTATTAGTTTGTCATTGTTGACAAAATAACACCAACGCCTTAAATCTGGTAGCACTCTCTATCGTTGCCCTGTGTTCAATAATCCCTATTTATTTCAGATGAAACGTATAACGAATACTGGACCCTAAGCTGGTGGTTCTGTTTTACTGTTTTGTAGTGCGCGTGCTGCTTTAATAGCAAAACATAACTTTTCACCTTTCTTTCCAGATAAAACCGACAATGAATATGTACTGGACTCTCATAGCAGTGGCAATTGCGGCTCTTCTTTTACTGCTTATTCAGATTTTTCTACCTGGTGGTTCTGTTGCCGCATATATTTCACATTTTAAATTCACACCTCATTTTTTTTCACTTATATTTTTAGATGAAACGGACAACGAATACTGGACCCTGATAGCCGTAGCAATTGTGGCTCTTATTTTACTCCTTATTCTCATCATGTTGTTAATTCCATTTCCGCGATTCCTGCCTAGGTACCGACATATAACCTAATTATTCCCTGATTTCAGATGAAACAGAGAGTGAATACTAAACCCTGATAGCAGTGGCCATTGTGGCGCTTCTTTTACTGCTGATCCTCAAAATGCATCTCAACTGGTGGTTCTATTGTCGCGAATATATCCTTAGTAATTGCGAATAACCTAAACATATTCTATTATTTCCAGATGAAACGGATAACGAATACTGGACCCTGATAGCCGTAGCTATTGTGGCACTTCTTTTACTGCTGATTCTCATCCTGTTACTCATTTGGTGGTTCTGTTGTCGCGAATGTTGCCGAAGATGCTGTGTGGAATGCAGTCCTTGCTGTCGAAACTGCTGTTACGAGTAAGTGTTTTAGCATGACTTTTTGGCTTTAACCAGTATACATTAACAAATGGTTAAGAAACTCTAAGGTGACTCTACACAGAATAACGGGTAATAGTTCGATTTAAGACTTCGAAGGGGGTTTTAGAAGACAATGTACATGTTTGTTTCGGCGACTTATCATCGTTGCAAAAATTCAAGCTAACGTTATCTGAAATCGTCTAAAAGCTTAATTACTTCTTACTGTTTGCTCGATTAAGTGCATAAGAAACCTCGAGATAACGTGTATTCAAAATTGTATTTTCGAACAATATACAATTGTAGCTAACTACCGTTCCTATACCATACAAAACCATTTTTTCTCTTATATTTCCCAATAGATAAATAAATAACCCTAAAATTATTTCACGCATGCTCACAGGATCCCCTACAACCGCGGCATATACGGTCAGCAAACCAGAGCCCAGCCTGTCACAACGTACACCGGAAATGGTGACGCAAACGCTCATCATCACAAACAGGTGAGGAGGGGTTTCCGTGCATACAGGTCAACCCACTCGGCTGCATTCACCCGAAACAAAAACGCATACTGTTTTGCCCTTTTTTGCATAGATGAACTATTAATGCGCGTTCACGCTAAAAAAAATACTATTTTTTTGCGTGAACAGAGGGGATGAATTGCTATGTTTTCATACAAAAGAGGCTTTCGAAAATATCGGGTTTCGTGTTTTTTTCCGATCTTTTTCGTTTGCGTGAACGCGGCCTTATGGATTATTTCCAAGTACCTAAAATTATCAGTGCACGAGTTTTGCCTGTGTCTTAGTTACGTGCATTGACGTCCACACGTCCTTTACGCGAATAATGCATAGATAATTTGGATAACCTGTCAAGTCTAATATGTTCATTTACATAATTGCTACGTCATTTAAAGGCTTTCTTTATTTAGACTACGTTTCCAACGTTGAACACAAATTTGACGCTTTATTAGTTTAGAATATGTCAAAATGAAATTACGGGACAGGACTTTGCCGAGTGGGAAACCCTCACCATATTTTTGTTTTCTATTGCGTAACCTAAATATAAACGGTCGAGTTATTGGTGTTAGGTTTTTGTCAATGTGGTTTATGGACTACGTAACTTTCATTTTCCTAAATTTCCCTTGTACATAAACCCCACATTGAGTAAGCACCTTTATGCACGGAAACCCCACCCATTCAGGTGCGAATGGTGCGCGTCACGCCCCAAGAAAACCACAACTCGACGTCATCACAGCATCATCACCACGTCCACAACACCACGCCCCGCCCACAACAACAACAGGATCCCGCGCATGCGCAACAGATAACGCCGGAAACCTTTCGCAAACGCTACGGATACTACCCGAGCGGGTACGTACAGAAGACCGAAGTTTACGTGTCACGTTTTCGTTGTTGTGATTCCAAAGAAAAGAATACGTTTTAATGATAAAAAAGAATAATAAAATTGGGTTTCTATTTTCGGAAACTGCGCAGTCTGTTCAAGAGTAATTAAATCCCACAGTCGAACGAAATCACACAAATGAAGAATAAATAAAAATAATAATAGTGTTCTAGAATAATCATTGACAAATAGTTATAAAAGCCGGTATAAAATATTATCAAAAATTGCTTTGGAATGTCGATGAAATTGCAATATATCCGAAGGTTCATGTTATTCAACAACGAAAGCGTGGCATTATCGGTCTTTTGTAGGTACGCTAGTCCTTCGTCTGTCGATATTCAATCGGATTCGAAATCGGAGCACATGGGGCCAGCGCAACCGAAAGAGTTTATTAAAGTTAACGACGAGAAAATGGAATTGCCGCAGGTGAAATATATGGGTGTCGAAATTTAAGAGAAAATGTTTTTGTTGTGTGTCTTTTCGACTTTTTCAGTGTGTTATTTGGTTCAGTTTCTCATTTTCAATGTTTCACTTGTGTTATACTAAAATTGTGGTTTCGTGAAATGTTCTGAGGAAAAAAGATTCTTTGAAAAAATACCTAAGAAATAAACAAAGCACATATTATTTCTTTTCAGCATTTTACAAAAAAAAAAAAGATAAAAATATAGAAGTCTAACAGAGAAAACATCGAATTATGTTAGAACGGTTATGGAAGGAGAATTCATTTTTCGCAAAAGAGTCCTCTGATCATCATGCATCTTTAAAAATTCCTCGAAACGAGAACATTTCACGAAAACCCGATATCCATTTCAATTACACCATGGTTTTCACTACTATTTTGCCATCTATTTGTTAATATCTCATTTTTCCTATGTTTTCCATCCTTTTTGCAGAATGCTGGTGGTTATGAACCCAAATACTTCGTAAATTCGCACGATGATAAGTTGCGAATTCACGAAGCTGCGCAGGTAACAAAAATGCATGAGAATATAGACTCTAATAGTATATTAGATTCTATTATAATAGATTCTAATGGAGTATATGCATGATTATTTTAGATTCTAGTGATCAATAACCTTTAGCCCACATTGCTATGCACCTAAAACGTGCTTTGACGCTATAGAATAAATTCTTTGTGGTGACGTAACCAAAGCGTTTACGTCGAAAATACCTTACATACTGATTGAATATGACGGCTTTCGGATTTAGATCATTTATATTAAGTTGCGCATTTACCAAGCGGCAAAGGTAAACAAATGCTTGAAAATAAAGTAGATTCTACTGAAGTAGAGTCTATACACGCATGATTATATTAAAATCTAATGATCAATAACCATTAGACCACATTGCTGTGGCACCTCAAAATGAATGGAGAACATTCGTTGGTTTTTATCTGACATCATAGCTTTGCTTTAGCTAAGGTGCTTTATTGCGACGTCGCCAAATCATATACGTCAAAGGTACGTTACAATGTGGTTAAATATGATATATTATCTGTTATTAATTTTTACTATTATTTTGTTATCATAATCAAATGCATGAATGGTATAGAATCTACCGAATAATACAACAAATCTAGTGACAAGAGAGACTTATGTGCGGTGTTAGAACCAAAACGGGTTTCGGAATCATATTATGTAATTTAATTGTTGCAAATGTCGTTGCGTCCCATTCGGCAAGGTCCATCCGTACGTAGCTTTCTGACGTGGCGTCAAAAGAACGTTTTAGGTAAGGCAGGTTTGAATGTTTGACGGGCGTCCTCTTATGTCAAGACGACAGATGAACATCTTTTCAACGTTCCACGTCGACGCGACGTCTCTTCTACGTCCGCTGAGAAAATGTACTTTCAGTGAATTATTTTATAACAGCCGCACTCAGTGTCTATGAATTATCTTAGAAATAGGCACCATAAATCACAATATCATTATTATTATTACACATTTATTTTTTTATTAAGTTTACGTGGCGAAAATTACAAGTCATAAAATCGCTGTACATTAATTATGCTTTTATACTGCATAGCTGTACATTATGCTTTTATACTGCATAGCTATGTCGCGTATAATCATAACATGCATGGTAAATAATGGTTAGAAATATCCTGCACAGTGAACTCGTATTTAATTTGTAAAAGGTAATGTCAATTTAAGTGCGTCCAATACTATTAGTCGTACTTAAATACTTTCAGGTGATAAATTATTCACTGAATTCATTTGAACATCGGAAAATCAAACTATCATCTTTTAGCTAAAGCCAGTATGGTTTTTGAAATGAACCATACCTGGATTGTTTTTAAACTGAACTTATTTCATTTTATACAAATAGATACATAATCTTATGTCATTTGAGCATATACATGTTTTTTTTCATTTACAGCATTGCATTAAATAAAAAAAATCCTGGATCGAATTTATTTGTGAAATTATATTGATGTGATTTTTTGTTGCTTCTGTAAATTAACATAGTAAATGCTCATTCAATCACTTCAATAAATTGTTTGACTGCGCATCAAGGTAAAAATAATATTTTATCTTCTAAGAAATGTAAGATAACAATATTGACAATTGATAAATATTATTGTATCCCTTACAAATACTAAATGAACAAAATATTAACCTAAAATTAAACTTGTTTATTTTTATGAAAAGGGATTCCAGGTTTTGTTATTTTGCATGCGGAGTAATAAATGCGCAGTATTTTAATGTATTCAAACAATGACAAAAAAATATCATTATCTATTTCCTTTCTTTTAATCTCCCCATTTCTTTCAAGCAGCAATGACGTGATTTTATTCATTATAACGTTTTTTTTTTCATTTTTATATGACATTGGAAAATACTTTCTCGTTTGTCATATTACACTGCATTCAATATATCCCATTTTAAAAACCTTAATTAAGTTGTTTTAAGGTGATTAAACAACCTTTTTGAAAAAAAATGTGTCGTGGGGTACCCTTCTTATTTTGCAGGCGCAGTGTTAAAAGCGCACTATTTTAATGTATTCAAACAATGACAAAAATATCATTATTTATTTCATGTCTTTTAATCTCCCACATTTCTTTCAAACTGCAATGATTTCTTTCAATTAATTGTGAAATTATCCTTTTTTTTCTTATTGAAAATGATATTCTAAATATTACTTTTTTGGTATCTTATATTGCTTATATTTCATTCAATATAATCTTTCGTTATATAATCTCTTTATCATTTTAATTTTCCTTTCAGGGCAAACCCGTGGACACCAAAGGTCAACCAGTTTGGATGCCACACGCTAACAATGTGCGATCGAATTTCAAGACGAGCACCAAATAAAGACAGTTTAATACCAAAGGACTGGCAACTTAAAATGTTGAGGCTTTTCGATCTTTTTTCCCTAATAAACCCTTTTTCTGATGTATTCCTTATGGAGAACTCGCTATATAGATACTTGGCTCGTTCTTGAGAGAAAGGTACATTTTTAGGTTTCCCATGAGGAATGCATTGGAATATATGGTTTATTAAAGAAAAACACTGGAAAAAAGCTTCCAAAGTGGCCAGGCCCTCAATCTGCATTTTGTGATACACCGCCTGCATATTCGTGCTATTATGAGTTTTTATTGTTATATTTGACGATCCTAAGGGAAGGATAACAAAATGGTGAAGTCGGACGTTTCGCGATATCTTATTATGATATAAACAAAGTTTCATGTATTGTATATTATTTCTTAAGATTATTTGAAATATTTTAAATAATTTCCCTTCTAGGTAATTGAAGCAATTAAGTAGACCTAGGTTTATCGTTTTTTAAATGATATTTCATGCTACATGTGTATGTGAAATTTTATCGTTTTTTTTTATAATTTATATTTTATGTTATGTGATTATGTTATGTAATGAATGTCAAAAGAATTACCCTGTGATATTAGTTTGTACAAATAAAGTATTTCAGTATATCATATATGTGTTTTTGTTGCATTAAGAATTCGATGTAAATTGATATTCCCCATTAAACAGCACTTAATAAATATTTCATTTTACACAATCACTAAATAACCACTTAAGTTCATGGCAACAATAAGCACTTTTATTCCATTAAACCACATTCAAACCACCTTCATACTTGCTTCAAACCAGCTGCAAACTGGTGTAAATATGAATTATACATATGTGCATGTGGTTTGAGGGATGGTTTGAAAGAAGGTTTGAAGGTGGTTTGAAGCATGGTTCAAATGCGCTTCAAATTAACGCTATTATCTATGGCATTGGAAACATGGCCTTAAGTGGTTTGAAGCTTGGTTTGAAGGTTAGTTCGATCAATGTGGTCACACCCTTAGCAGATTGCCATATGGTAATAATGGTAATTTAAATGAATAGCTAATTGCATTTTCGAACAAACGAAAACTTGTCAATAGTAATTAAGATAAATATTAAATGTTGCTAGATAACAGCAAAACAACAAGTGATGCGGAAAACGGTTATAAGCTTTGGCTTATTTTTCCAACTCTAAACTATAGGTTACATCCGATTCGTTCCACAAATTTAAATACAAATTAATACCTTTTAGTTGTATAAACATATTCAATTTGATTTTAAACACGCACATGTAACCTAGCTGTAAAGGGAACTTTACCAGGGTACCATCTGGGTAGCTCTCTCTACAATCTACATCGACATAATATTGATCTACAAACGGTAGCGCGCGTTTCTAAATTCGCATGGCAAACGCATAAATAATAAACGAAAACACAACCTTAATACATGAACGATAAGAACGATAACGCAAACATAAAACAAACGATAAACGAAAAGGAGCATAAACACGACCATTTAACACTAAACGCATACCGATCAACGATACACACAAAACAATAAAACATCTAAATGCGCAGCAGAATGTGATATTAGAACCTAGCACCACTAGCACTGTTGAGATAAAACTTTATTAAGAAAATGAATATATCTATATGTAAACTATCAGCTACATGTATGAGAAAACGTGTAAGATTCTTGCATTGGGATGTCCGCATATTATCTTAAATCGACACACAAATCGATCGAGAACCCTGGTTTGACTCCTATCTAACTATTTATCAATCGCCACGACGTCGAAATAACGCTTTTTTTATCATTTATATACAGTTAGACGTTTGTTGTTTAATGAGCACATAGTTGTGCCGACGTAGGAATAAACACTGACGTGAGCAACACGTTCATCTGACGTCACTGCTTATGCATGATAAAGTCCGGAATACATTTATGTACGAGAAACTGACAAAAAATTATTGACATTTCAAGTCAATTGTAAGTAAGAACTTACATTGCTGAGTAGGGTGGCGAAGGCTTTGTGAATTAGCCATACGTTTATCGAAATGATTTTGCGTCGTCTGTTTAAATCATAAGATACATAATAAGTAACAGATAGTTATAACCAGCAATTTCGCCTACTATGGTGAAATAAATTCACGTATAATTGAGAAAATGAAAATATTAATATTCTTCGCTCTATTTGGAGGTAATCTCTTTTGAGTTTTTTATAAGATAGTTAAGACAATTTTTTTAAAAGCTTAAACAATGACATTCCCGAAATATATAATTCAAATATGAATTGGACTCATTTTTGTTTTAAAACTAAACTATCAATCATTTAAAACTCTAGTGCAACAAACTTAAGTTATGCAAAAAACGCCCTCTTTTAGGGAAAACTGCTGGTTAAAAAATTTCTTGTCAAAGCGTCGGTCACCAATCCAAATTAATGGAAAACATTTGCCAAAAATGACTATTTTATAATCAAATTAACTTAAAATCTCGTAGCGACAGGATATAAATAATTCTTTCAATATTTTTTTTTCTTCAATAGCGATGGTCGCCATTTTCTTCGGCTTTTGAAATGTAAATATTTAAATAGTTTATATTCATTTACTTCGCTTTCACAGCGGCAGTCGCAAATCCCTGCGACACGGCCCCATGTGAGCAGAAATGTATCGAGACAGCTGTAGAACCGTTTTACGTCTGCAGCTGCTATGAGAACTATGTTGAACAATATGATGGGTTTTCATGCGTTCGTAAGTGGATGTTTGTTTTTGTTGATTTTGCCATAAACATACCCCTATGGTTTGGCTATTTGGAGATCGATTCTTGTTCTTAAATGTTCTTTATTGAATTTGTACGTTCAATCTCGACCGAGAAATACATAAAACCCATACAAGTGGGAACAGGAATCGCCATCCCTCCCCATCTGGCCAGAATCACTTTGTGAGTGTACCGTCTGTGGTATTCCTGGCTAAATAGTTATATTTCCGTTTCCAAACGTCATTTGGCATCGCCATAGATACATCATGCTTGTGACAGACGTGGTAGCGATGTTGATTCAACCCTGTCTCGTGGCGTTCGTAGGAAAGGGTATCTTGAAGACATTCAACAGGCAGGATGATGTCGATATTGTGTTGTGTTATACTAGAAATATGAAGCCATTTAATCTGTATTCGCTAATAAAACATCATCATTATAGCGAAATATTACTTTTACGAAGATTATGTGACGTGCTTTTATTCGGATTTATTTTGACATTTAACTAGATGAGCAGCAAGCTGCCCTAGACGCTATGTACGAAGGATGTTGGCAAGAGAACGCCACCCAACGTGACATCCAATACAAAATGTGGAGCCGCCCTGACAACACGATTCAGAGCTGTATCCAGACATGCCGAAATAGGGCGTTCCAGTATGCCGCTCTTAATGTAAGCATCGGGTAGAAATAAACGATAAACGGTTTAAACGTATAAAAACATAAACAGTGTCAGGAATGAGTAGAGATCAAAGGAAATGCTATCTTAAGAAAATAGAATAGTCTGCTACACATGATCAGGCGCGGATATTTTTGTTTAAAAAAGTTAATTAACGCCCCCAGTACAAAATGTGGAGTCACCCTAACAACACCATTCAGAGCTGTATCCAGACATGCAGGAATAGGGCGTTCCAGTATGCCGCTCTAAATGTAAGGGAACCGCTGGAGAAAATGAACTAATATTTTACTCTCCGCAGTTTTTTTACGTCGCATTATTTTTTTCCCTTAAATGTCACAGTGTGTCGAATTAGTACGTTTCTACGCATTGGAATCCCAAGGTTTCAAAAGTAAAGTGTACTTTCCACTACGAGGCAGTTATTTGTTATTAATTTTATAGTAAACGAAACAAGATCCCAAAGTAATTAGAACGCTTTGCATTATGAAACACAATTCACATTTACTGATCAGGTTCATAAATTGCCAAATCAAAATGCATGGTTTATTATTGTTTTTTGCACAAAACTGATCCGACTTAATATTCATAAAATTAATGAATATACACATTCATAAAAATTTTTTTAGAACGGCACAGATTGTTATTGTGGATCCAACTTCTGGCGATCCTACAATGACAGCGAGGAATGTAATCTTCCGTGCTCGGGTGCTGCTGGAACTATATGCGGAGGGGAAGCCGCAAACAGTATCTACAGGGTGTCGAGAGGTATATGTTTTCTATATAGCCGAAAACAGTATCTACAGGGTGTCGAGAGATATATATTTTCTATATAGCCGAAAACAGTATATACAGGGTGTCGAGAGGTATATATTTTCTATATAGCCGAAAACAGTATATACAGTATATACAGGGTGTCGAGAGGTATAATTATATATTTTCTACAAGGGTTTCTAGTGAAATTTAATATAAATTTGGGTTAAGCGCTATGAAAGGGGTAATGAAAGAAGAATGGAATCTTCCGTGCTCGGGTGTTGCTGGTACCTGCTGTGGAGGAGAAGCGGAAAACAGTATCTACAGGGTGTCGAGAGGTACATTTGTATATTTTCTATACAGGGTGTCGAGAGGTACATTTGTATATTTTCTATACAGGGTTTCGAGAGGTACATTTGTATATTTTCTATACAGGGTGTCGAGAGGTACATTTGTATATTTTCTATACAGGGTGTCGAGAGGTACTTTTATATATTTTCTATACAGGATGTCGAGAGGTATATTTATATAGTTTCTGTACATCCGAAAACAGTATCGACAGGATGACGAGAGGTATGCTTATAATTTGGGGTCGGGTGGGGTCGTTTGTGCTTTCTGAGAGGAGCAAAGGGATGAGGGTTCTGCTGGTACTGCGTGTGGAGGGGAAGTCGAAAACATCATCTACAGGGTGTCGAGAGGTACAGTGGCGCGCAGGCTTAACTTTTCGATTTCTCTAACGTTTAGCGTTTAGCGTTTAACGTTTAAGGGTTTGCAAGATCAGCATATAGCGTTTAACGTTTAAAGTTTAAAGTTTAGCGTTTAACGTTTAGCGTTAAGCATTTGATGAAAGGGCATATAAGAAATAAAGATAAGCACTCACAATGATGTCCTTTATATACCCTTCACACCTGTGGTGGCTATGGTTTAGCGTTTAGCGCTTAACGTTTAGCGTTTAAGGGTTTAGCGTTTGTGCGTTTAACGTTAAGCGTTTAGCGTTTGTCTCGAGAAGTTGGGAGTGCGCGCAACTGTATGCTTATTATTTGGGGTCGGGAGGGGTCGTTTGTGTTTTCTGCGAAGGGCAAAGGGATGAGGGTTCTGCTGGTACTACGTGTGGAGGAGAAGCGGAAAACAGCATCTACAGGGTGTCCAGAAGGGATATAGAAATTTTCTATACAGGGTGTCTAGAGGTACATTTATATATTGTCTATTCAGGGTATCGAGAGTTATGTTTGCCTCTTTTAGGGGATGGGTAAAGTGGTACGAAAGCAATAAATGCAATGATTCACTCAGATAAATGCAATCTGACGTGCCCGGGAGCTGTAAGCACTACAGGCGGCAACAATATCTACAGGGTGTCCAGAGGTTTATTTATATATTTTCTGTACAGGGCGTCTATAGGTGTGTTTGCCTCTGTTAGGGGATGGGTAAAGTGGTACGAAAGCAATACAATGATTCACTCAGATGAGTGCAATCTGCCATGTTCGGGAGCTGGATGCATTACAGGCGGCAATGATATATACAGGTTGTCTAGAGGTATGTTTGAGAATATTGGGAATGAATTTCATGTAGACTATTCATGGGGACTAAGCGTTTTGAAAGGTGTAATCCAAGATGAATACAAGCTTGCGTGTGTAGGTACTGGATGTACCGTACGTGGATGGGAGGCGTCCAACAATATCTATAGAGGTATGGTATAAGTGGATATCTTCAATTATACCACCTCTATATTAAATAATCTGTTTTGGTTTGAATTTGATGGTAACACAGGGGCTGACATAATCTTATAGCAGCATCGTTTCAATACGCGTCTCTTTTTCGAAGGAAATAACATGCACTTCATTGATTAGGGGATTTCGAATAATATATGCGCTCTATATAGGTGCCTACTACTTGATTATCCTCACCAGATTGGGTTTGAAAGCTCGATTTTTGACTCACATAGTCTTTGTCTCCTGAATGAAAAAACCTCGATTTGCAAAACGTTTCTATATGCCATATTCCATATAAACTTTTGTTTCTTTCAGATGATCGCTATATGGGCTGTTGGTTTGATGACGCGGCCGCCAGTGACTTCCCGGATGTCATTTGGGACGTAACGGATAGACGATCACCTTCCGAATGTATTCTCGAGTGCTCAAGGAGGGGCTACAGCTATGCAGGTACTGTTTAAGGACTTCAACCCACATATTCTCCGCTCTCTTTAAGCTTATCCATATCCATAAACCATATGTAAAGGGATGGACAAAGGTTTTAGTTGAATATTTCGTCCATGCGCTAGTACATTTCTAGATACTTTACCCTTTAAACCAATTCTAAACTAAAATGGATGGAGAAAAGATGTAGATTTAAGATTGAGTACAGAGCAGAGAATATGGGTTCTGGTCACACAGGAAGTCTATTACAGGATTTTACATAACGAACCGTGTGTTTCAATGAATTTATATGAGAAACTTTGAAAAGCTTTTTGTTCACTTTACAGCTAGATGCTTTTTGGGCATAAATACTCAATTCACACACCATAATGCTCCATATTTACAATGAAATGGTGTGTAAAAATAGATAGTATTCATAGGTATTTCCATCAGCGGTCAATGTGCTCTGATGATTTGCTGTATGACGCGGTACAGGCGGTTTTCATATAAAATCACACACCATAATCCTGTATATTTATAATTGAATAGTGTGTAAAATATCCTCTTTTCCAGGAATGTCGAATGGAGGGCAATGTGCATGTTATGATGGTTACGGTAAACACGGGGTAGCCGACGGCGATTGGTGTATGACCCAATTCGCAGCGGAACACGTCAGCTATGCATCATTTTCATTTTACACACCATAATGCACCATTTATATCTCTAAAAGGTGTGTAAAAATGGTCAAATCATGAATATCCTCTGGCGGTCAAAGCACATGTGACGCAGCCATTCTGACCATGAATATGCAATTTACACACCATAATCCTCAATATTCATATAAAAAATACCCTTTTTTCAGGCATTTCAAACGGCGGTCAATGTGCATGTTATGATGCTTATGGTAAACACGGTGTAGCCGACGGCGATTGGTGTATGACCCAATTCGCAGCGGAACACGTCAGCTATGCATCATTTTCATTTTACACACCATAATGCACCATTTATATGTCTAAAAGGTGTGTAAAAATGGTCAAATCTATGAATATCCTCTGGCGGTCAAAGCACATGTGACGCAGCCACTCTGACCATGAATAT
>LQRL01000373.1:0-13580 GCA_001703475.1 Hydroides elegans
CCAAAATAGCAATGTCGGTTTGACCGTTTTTGACATATTATTGAAAACCAGATTTCTGACAACCAGATAATCTATGCCAATAAATTATAGTTATGGAACAGTACATTGAACGATGACATGACAACGGTTGCGTTAGATGGAACTACTTCGGATGTGGTTGTTTCAACGGCGGATCGAGAAGGTAACCTTATATTTATCTTAAATGCCATTGTTAAACATATAATTTATGTTTTGATTTATGTAATTTATTTTTATACCAATCGAATATTCTTTATTTCACTTTTCCTATCTTAACCCCGGTTTTATGTAAATAATTGACACTTAATTTAAATAATCCTAAACTCATGCAGAAGTGTAAATCGTCACCCAGTAGATGGAAAAATTCTTTGAACCGCAAACCGAATTCATATATAAACATTTAAAATATATTTGTTTCGTTTTTATACCATCCTACAATGAACATAAAAGAACCGAAACATATGTATATATTTTAGTAAACCATATGCTTGTGGTTCACGAATATATAAAAAAAATCGCATATTCATTATAAAAGGTTCCTATAATGGCGATTAAATGTCTTACAATTCTCAGAGATCGAAGTAGATGCTAGCACATTATATGAAGAAATGACAACGGTTGGTTTAGATGAAACTACATCGTCCGAAGACCCTACGACGGTTGTGGCAGTTTTAACGACAGAAACGAAATGTAATCGTTTTATATATACATGTATTCATCCATTTGTCATATATGAGATTGTGTTATGCAAATTGATAAAATATCATTCAAATTACAACATGCATCATTGAAGCATCATTTTTTTCGTCAAGCGCAAACATTTAACAGGGTTTGATGGAACCTTTACGATATAATGATGCGGCCAGTGGGATAGGCGTCTGCGTCTGCGGAATTTAAATTGGTATAAAATGTAGTAATCCCTGTGTTGTTAATACCGCTAAGATTACTATGTTTTATACCAATTTAAATTCCGCAGACGCCTAGGCCCGCTGGCCGCACCATAAAGCTAAAAGCTCTGAAATTTTCCTTGTAAAATGGTTTAAATAAAGTAGAGATTTGTGCATTTATTATATTCATGTCATTTGATTACTTTTTGTTATCAAACGATTCTCAAACTAATTTATTCAAATCTACTTAAACAACCATAGCCACAGTATCAAATCAAAATCAACAGTAAACGTACTCATATAAAATGTGAACGGACTCGTAATTCTAGAGCAAAAGCATTATACATCTAGGATTTATTCATTTATCAAAAATCTATTTGGGTGTATCAAGTTATGCCATTATGCACTGCAATTCACTCACATTACAAACTATAACGCGCGGTTCTAAACCTACAATCTGTCTAGCGTTTAACCATTAGCGTTTAGCGTTTAACGTATAGCCTTTAATGACAATGGATTTTGGTGGATATAAGCACTAAATACCAAACGTTAAACACTTAACGCTAAACGTTAAACGCTAAACGCAAAAAAGTGTATATGGTTGGAACCGCGCGCCACTGTATATGCTAAGAAAACTGTGTTGTGTGATATATAATATTTTATATTATAACAGTCGTTATAATATACAAACATTTAATATTATATATCAACTGTTAAGCCAGAGTGTTTTATTGCAGATGCGGTCACAACTGCAGATCTGTTATTGGTTGAAACCGAAAACTTGGGCCGCCTCGCCGAAATCACGATCACGATCAAAATAGACAATCGTAATTTAGATGATTACGACTCGATATCAGAGGCCGTTCTTGAGCTACAAAATGTGGTGAGTACAATAAAATTCGTTAAAGATTTTTCGTTCTGATTAACATCAAAGCCTTTTATAAATTTCATTTCGTCAATGCGTGTCTTTTGCAACAACCATTTTCATTTTTTATACGAAAACGCAAAAACGGTGTGTCTCAAACTTCGATTTTGCACTTATCTGGTTTATGCACTAAGCTATTTATGTTGTATTTGCAGTTCAGTGAAGCATATATGGCGGAGTTCAGGAGTAGATTTATTTCTTACGAAGTCGTAACATTAAGGTAAATCATTTTAATATCTTTTTTTTTTGGAGTTGATATGAAACTAATTTGTTTTTAGGAAATAATAGTTTTAATGACGATTCCTTCTTTTTTTAAACAATGATATATCACCTGTTTTGTTTGTCATTGCACATGATATTTGGCCTTTAGATAGTATAGGGTAATTTAACTAAAAACATATTGTGATTAGCATTTTATGTTAAGTGTTTTTTTTTTTTAAAAAACACATCAGTAAGTAACAGTTTATGAAGTATCGCTTTTTAATTATGATACTTTATATATTAAGGGGAATACTAATTTATTACCTGTTATTATTGTTTTATATCTATATTGTGTTTTAATGTCAATGCCGTGCTGCGTTTATCAAGTTTACAAAAACGTTTTTTTTTTCATGATCTGCCACTTATGGTTTCATTTTCCACATCATCGTTATATAAATCCACATCAATCCACAAGTCTGAATAATATAATGATATATTCTTTTCCCCATAATAGACCCGGTAGCATATTCGTCGATGGCGTGCTTCTATTGTCGACCGAGCAGGACGTTTTGACGTCCGACGTCACAAGGACAGCTGCGGACGTCACTGCAGATGGATTAGTGGTTGGTGACGTCGAGGTCCCGTATGTTGAACGTAAGTATCTGTTATTGTTGTTATTCTAAATATGTATCAGGTTTATTAATGAACCTGAATTGTAATTACTATTATTAACATTAAAATATTTATCTTTGTTATACTTTCTGTTTTCGTAATCATCATTATTACTGTTATCATTATTATCATAAGAATAATAACTATTATTATTCATTATTCTGTATTGGTATTATTATTATTGGCAATAATGTGTGTATAACTTCTCAAGTATATATGCTCATAATGCGTTCGTTCGTTTTTTTCCCAGTTATTGATTTTCCTTTCACAACTTTGTCGGATTCAAAAGGTAAGAAATTATAATTATAATACATAAGACCCGACACGGCAATACAAAATCTCACATGTTCGAGACTTACCAACTACATATTGAGTTATATGATAACAATTTTGCAGTTTAAAATAACATAATCTTGTTAGAAATATCACAAGAAATAACAGCTATAATACGGTTCCATGATATGGGAAATTTGATCAGATAAACAAAAAATAGAGATAAATAAAAGAAATACGTTAACCTTTACCCGGTAGTTTCTAAAATTACCCACATAATATGAATAACATGCAAGCCTTTTGTTCATTTGTGTTTAACATATTGCGTTTGAGGGGATTTCCTCTGCTTTGGCAGTCTAAAGTCTATATATCTTGTTGAATATATTTTATGAACGCTTCAGTTTCAGAGGATAGAGACACTTACTTGGTCCCTATAATCATCTCTGGCTGTGTTGCTGCATTCATTCTTTTGGCATTTGTTCTGGGGTGCATATGGCTGAGACACAGGCATATAAGGGTGGGTATTTCCTAATACTGCCTATTATAAATTCTAATAAGCTATTGGCATTGTTTTTTTTAATAAAGTAGGTCTTATTTACATTTCAAGAAGACACGATTGAATTTTAAAGCACAGAGAAGGCCTATACATCTATCCCGAATATAAACAATCTATGCAAGCTATATATATAATATTACAAGTTTGAATTTATTTCCTCAAGTGTTTTCTCGTGCCAGTAATACATTCAAAACATGAATACATGAACATTATATGTTACAGGAAAACCAACATCCAATGAAAAGAATAAACCACGGTCCATATTTGGACGACTCCGCCTTCTTCAACGACTACGACTACCACCCCTTCCCTCACAAAATGAAGGCGAGACCCGCCCTGTACCCACCTTCCTCCCAAATACCACCGACCCCCATGCCTATCTACAGTGCATCGGCGCCCCGGGAATTCGGCGGTGGATCTATGCAGGGCAGTCTCTCAGGACCAAGGAGCGCATATACGCCCACGGTTTTGGGGGAAGGCGGTGACCCATATTACTACTACAATACCTCATCCTATAATCCTTCTGGTGTATGGAAAGGGTTATACAACACGGTTGATGCGTCAGGTCGGGATTGGTCCAGAGAGGCCAGTGGTAGTGATTACAGGGCGTCGTCCTCGTCGCTACCGCAAGGCCGTCGCATATGGCGCAATCATTTCGATTTCCAACACCCGTATGGCTCTTCTTATATGAACATGCGTAGCAGTGTTGGATATCCGCAGGCGTCGGTGGAGATGTTTCACTAATTTTCGTTATATTATAAATAAGCCATTTGCGGATTAGACCTATACAAGCAATCAAATCTAACAACTTTGTTATATTTCTGTGTACAATGTGAATGAGGATGTGACGATTCCAAGCATATCTAGTCTGTCTAGTTTAGGTCTTGAAGGTACCTTACTTTCCATATTGATGATAAATTGGCGGCCAAGTTTACGTCCATTGAAACTTTGCCCTGGATTATCTTATTTCATAAGCAGTCGAAAAAAAATGTTGTAATGAGAGCCAGGTTAATGCAACTCATTGACATGGAATGTTTAAGCTGGGTCATGTGCATAAGATACATTAATGACAAATTACCGTTAAACTAATTAGACCCACACATGCTAAATGTGATAAAATATGAAGCTCCCTTTCATTTGTATGATTATATTTTTTCTCGCATGACGAAAAAAAAAATATGGAAGATGGTATAAATTGAACTTAATCATATCGAAGAATATTTGAAACCCGAAATCAGGTCAAAATGCAATTTAAACTTGTGACATGCAAACGGCAAAATAAACAGTAATTATCCATTAATCATTAAATTCATCGTTGGATAATTAGCGTTTCGTAACTAGATGCAGATTCAAAATAACACATATGAAACAATATCAAATAATGCAAGTTTATTTTATTCATGTGTTTTAGTTATTTCTTTATTTATTCTTACATAAAAAGGTAGAGCATTATACAAACAGTTCCAAAAAGGACATCACATACAGTAAAACCTTGCGTCCGGACACCTCGCTAGACCAGACACCTCACTAAACAGGACAGTTTTTCTCATTCCCGTTTTATATTTTACTGTTTTTTACAATTTTTAAAAATATGGACACCTCGTTACTTTGGAAACCGGACACCTCAGTCTCAAAAAAGTATTGAAATATGTAAGTATTTCACCTGACCAATCCAGACCGTAAATCACCAACTATTAAATATTTCCGAAATTGGTTTTACTGTTTACCCATATGAGAGCTACCCGTAAATTACACATTAAATATATCAATGTATAAAGAATTCTATAAACAGGAATACCCAACGAAAGAGTTTTAGAAGTGAGTTTTATATGACTTGTTTTGTTATGAAACGAATTCATTTGCAACTTAAAGTGGTGAAATATTATTCCTTAAAGTAAAAACTTTATTCTTTGTTTGCCAGCCAGGAAAGCCCAAAAATGGGTGCCAGCAAAATGCTGCCAGCAGAAAAGATACCCTTCAATACTTCATGTCCATCTGAAAATTCACCAACATTAGTAGATTCCCATCTTTTAGCCCTAATTTGCTTAAAACTGAGCTAATTTCATGTAATTATTGCATTTTATGGACCTAATTTCTTGATATAAACCAACAAGGAAAGTTTGATATGTATTCTATTCTGTGAAAATGCCAGCAAGGAAGATATCCCAGCAGAAGAGATATTTCACCGAATAAATCGCTGGGTACTCCTGTAAATGCAGTGGGGGATTAATAAGGCATGTTCCTTGTGTTAATGTAAATTGCTTAAGTTATAGCCACAAAGGCCTTATAAAAAGAGGGATCAGGACTCTTAGATCAGGGATATTTAACATATTTATTTTATCGTGGCACAAAACCAAACTCATTAAAATCCAACATGCAAAGCTTTAAAACTTTCACGGCCTCTTCGTTGAGGGGTTTCGTAAGGGTATTACATGACCATCATTTCCATCTCCAAATGGTTAATCAACACATGTTTGGGTTTCAATGATTCCGTAATCTTTTTGAGTATTTTTGTGAACCAATTAATTTTTAAGAAATTACAGTAAGACAAATACCGGTAGAAATAATTATTCGTGTGTTGAATATGTGAGAATAAAATATTTAGATATATATTTCCACAACCATCAACTTCATGAAACTCTGAACAAATAAACCACTAATACATCAGACCTTTCAGAATAATTAATTTAAAAACTATTAACCTAACTAGACCGAACACCTCGCTAAACCAGACACTTTTTTAACTTTCTTGAACGCATGCATCGTAATTTAAATAATAAGGTTATGTGAATTAAAACAGTGATGATAGCCCATTAAAACAATATCAGAACCATTTGAATATTGAACCCAGATAATGAGAAATTTGACCAAACATCCGAAAAATCTCTAAAAAGTTCGCCAATTTTCGATCATATATTCTACTACAGGGTCAAAGCTTTAATTTGATATAATTTTCGCTGCTAACGACTGAGTGGTTGCGAAGCAGTACCTGTTTCTATCGAGGAGGCTAGAGGATAAAAATACACCAATTTGTGCATTGGTATACCGAGCTTCAATGAATATTGTTTGTATTCTATTGTACCGTGGACAGTAGACTCTCAATGTGCCTCTTTTCTAATGTTTTATTGATTTGATTTATTGTGCAAAATCAAACAAAAGATTAGAGACGCGCTTCAACCTTGGGCCCCCAGAATGTTTCATTTTTGGTGTTTGCATATGAGTTTAAGAGTGAAAAAAATGAGGATTTCATGGATTTTATTGAAACCAAACTTACATAATTCAATTCATAATATGTTCCTTTGAAATCTTTGTAATCGAATAGAGGAAACTAGACATTTGAAGAATTTCAAACAGAGCACCCTTCGCTTTTGGCGTTTCAGTGTTGGCCCCCTTTATATGTTATATATTATAAATCCTAAATAAGCTTATCTATGAGGATCCTAACATATTTATTTTTTATCTTTCGTGAAATAAAAGAAAAAAAATACATTATAAACCGAAAAAAATCATTCACCTGTCACATCTTAAACTTTTGACTAGATCATATAACCAGATTCCTGAGGTTTTATATGAAACAATTGTAATTGAAACAATATAGCGTTACAAAACGCATCTAACTATAATGTTAACTCATACATGTATAGCTCTTCAAAACTGCCCCCTGTAAATGTAAACCTTCCGAATAGTAGTAAATGAATTTTCATTAATACATTCTTTGTGATATTGGTCAATGATTTACACTATAGTTTGCCAATAGAAAACCAGCCCACTATATAGCATTTGAAAATAAAGGGTAAACATTTTAAATTGAATGTTTTAATTTTTCCCGATATCTCGAGTCATGGGTTTTAGGGCATGTCGTCGTTAGGCCAGTAGAACCTTGACATCAGACGGTATTTTCGATATAAGTTATAGGTATATTTGATTTAAAATAAAAGAGAAATCTTGACTTTTGTTGATTTCCTTAGAAAATATTGATATTTTGAATACGAATGTTTGGTGTCGTTGAAAATTAATACTGAACAGCTGCCAAGAAATATGATCAACAAGTATCCTCAGTATGAAAGGGCGATAGACTTCTTAATGACTACATAAACTTCTTGTTTATGAATTGTTGACTTCTATGTGCATGGTGGTTGTAGAAATCTATGGATGCCTGTCATGTGTAATGATCAGCACCGATAACATGTATGAGAGATTTCAGGTATTTTTCAATGTGTCGGGTATATTGCAATTAAACAAGGGATCGATCCACTGTGCAAAAAGTATAAAATTGTCAGTTCCCGAAACAAACATTCAATTTAAAATGATCAGACTATAGTTTGCTGCTGTTTTTTTTTCAATACATATCATACATTCCATCATATTAAATGCATATGGACATTGGTTGTTTTCATAATGGATTTGCTATAAACATATATAAGGGGCCCAACACTGAAACGCAAAAAGCGAAGGGTGTTCTGTTTCAAGTTCTTCAAATGGCTAGTTTCCTCTATTCGATTACAAAGATTTCAAAGAAACATATTATGAATTGAATTATGTAAGTTTGGTTTCAATAAAATCCATGAAATACTCATTTTTTAACTCTTAAACTTATATGCAAACACCAAAAATAAAACATTCTTGGGGCCTAAAGTTGAAGCGCGTCTTTATTCTAACTTATTTTATGTTAAGTCTTCAGGTTAATTTAAATCGGATATAGCAATCGAACGAATGTTATGATTGGCAACAAATTTGCAATGTCGATTACATAATCCTTAATATAATTTCCATTACCATAGCAATAAATTATATGTCAATCTCAAACTGAATGAAACGTATTCAATATCAAGTAACTAGTACTTTATCCCAACAACTCAATTGGTAACAGTAAAAGTTATATCGAACTAAAGCTAAGACCCCTAGCATGGTCCACAATCAAACTCATTTATGATAGTCCAGGTATGTTAGATCCATGGGTTACAATATACTAATTATTATAAATTAAAGCAGGTGACTGTATAAACAACTCTGTTAAATAAACTGATGAACAAAACCTTTGATTAATGCTATGAACATTGTGGAGGTGTTTCGTTATTGATAAGCAAAGAAATACTAATAAAAAAGTTTTATTGATCAATACTTTGCATCCAAACATATGAATATGGCTTTTTCATTTAAAACCCATTGAAATGCGTTAATTAATACAATTCTTCTTATAGAGAATAAATATTTGTCACTAATCAATTGGTTTGTTTTATGCCATTAATATTCTTTTAAGTAAACCAGTGTTTTACATATATTTCTGAGCAATTATCTCGATACATAGCATGAAACTGGATATAAATACGCCGATAAGACACAAGTAAACACTCGGCAAAATAAGGTCAAATTTGACCGGGTTGTGCGACGTATCTACTATCTTTTCCCCACATTTGTTTTCAAAATTGAAATATTTATCATTCATGCGTTGCACTATTCCTGTGTCAATAAGTTTAAGAATGAATTCATTGAAATAAGTTTTAAAAGCCGAATGCTTCTGCGTTCCTATACTAGAGTATATTTTATCCAATCGGTCATCGGTGAAAACAATCTCACATAGCTCATCAGTTGTGTCAAATGTGTTGTCTAGAGTACCAACAGTCGTTATATACACATAATCGCCTTTATAAATCTGCTCTATATGCTCAGAAATTTTGGCCGATAAAAGACCAGGGTTATTTTGTGCACGACTCTTAACTTGTTTCCAAAGCTGCTGTTCATTCTGCTTTTTCGATTCCTCAAAATAGGATATAACAGAAGTTCCCCCAGCCATGCCATATCTGTAGGCATTAGGTTTTAGAAGATCATCAATTGTTTTGATAGGTTTTTCGTCAATAGATACGGTAAGATAGGACACTATTATGGCAATCCAAAGTGTTGTCAATATAACCCCAAACATGCTTATAGCTCCTAGATAAAATCTATTAGCTCTTGTTGGAAACTGTCCGAAAAACGCCCCTCCCAATAAGAACCAACAATTTAGAATTCCATTTAGATAATGAACGATTCGATATATCAAATGGTTTTGCAATTCTGAAGACTGATTTTTAAATTTATCATCAAATGCCCATACTTTGAGGAACAGCAACAAGCTACCTGTCACAATACCTAGCATGACAAGTATCCATACTTGTAGAGTGAATGGTTTAAGATATAGGTTAAACGATGTGCCCTTAGTATGCGGTTTTAGGTAAGCTCCATAATAATACCATTGCTGGAGTGCATAGTCTGCAAAGTCCATTACGTTATTACGATGTTCATTTTGTGCAACACATGATACAACGAAATCAATCTCTCTCCGTTCGAGAAGACCCACCACTCCGCTCATGCTTCCATTGGGAAGCAAGGCACCATATTGTCTATCGGCAGGTCGTATCAAACTGTAAGTAAAGTTTAAACTAGCTGCCAAATACTTTAGCACATGGGCATACATTCCAATAAGATCACCGTTGAGATTTTGTTCTAAACAACCTGGCCAATATTCATATCCAACTCGGAAGTGGCGATGATTTAATTTGAATTTAATGTTCGGAAATAGCTCAGTGCCTGAACATGAAGGTAAATTCATCGTCTTATTAACGTAGCAAACGGTTTTATCCCAATATCGATGAATTGGTCCGTACATTGCTGAATGGATGTAAATTTCAGATAGGTCCGTTATATTACTTGGATACTTGATATATAAAACGTTGTATATTTCATCTGCATTTATCAATATTGTATTATTGCAAGATTTCCTATTCATATCTATAAAAATCCATTTATGACTAGCTGTATAATAACCCTGTTGGTTTAGATGAAGATCCATTAGTTTGATCACGTTTAAAAGTGCAATATAGAAATTGCACGATCCAATTAGCATAAAATGCATTGGTTGCCTTATGTTTAACGCTTCAAATGTCTTTATTATTATTTCGTTCGAAATAATTTGATACAAATCATATCGAATGTTATCATTGAAATATTCGCTGTTCTGAATTATTTGTAAAGAAATATCAACCGTTTTGTCAAAAATAACAACATATTGTTTTATTTGAACAAGAAAAGAAAAATATGCCAACAAATCATTCACATCTTTGTGAGTATCACAAGTCACTCCATGAATGTACTTTGATTGCAATGATGTATTGGTTACGTTTGATGTATCCATATTACTTTGATGTGTTTCACAAAGTGCACGTTCATTATTTTTGATTTCACGATTTAGAGCCAAATTACAGTTAAAAAGCTGCATACAAATCAAACAAACAATTACCTTTATTTTACACATTGTCATCGTTTAAGTTGATTGATCAATACTTCTTTACTCTATTTAAGAAACTGCCCTCTACACGTTGGATCTTAGCTCTAGAATATCTAACAATCATTAATTATCGATTAAAAACTCCAATTCAATAAATGTCTAAGTTTATTTTTGAAAGCAAATTAGTTATTTGCATTATTTTCCTTCATAAATGTAACAATAAGTAGCATCAAATTATAACTGAGGGCAACATTTATGTATTAATTAGTGGCTACAGGTGCACAGGCTTCTTGAATATAGGCCACTTACGTGTAGGCAAAATCGGAGCACACAAATACACAAATGACTGAAAAATGCAAACCAAATCAAACAGAAAAAAAAACATTTTCTTAATGGGGTATTTAATGAAATCATAACAATAATAAGAATCAGGTGAGTCAGAGTCCATATTGTTTCCTTTAAAAATGTTAGGTTATTGATAATATTGCATACTCGGTTCGTATTGCTCAAGAAATCATATTGTGCGAATAACGAATAACAAAATAAAACATGGTAGTGTCGTTTTTATATCTGATTGATAACAATATGCTCTTGGCATTTGTAATGTAGTTTACAAAGTGAAGAATATAACTTCAATGTTCATAGGGTATATCTAAATGAAAAAAAAAATAAGAAAAGCATCATAAACAAAGATGGCGACTATATTTAACAAGATGTAAATGTGGAAAGAATTTCAGTGGTTTAACTGAAGACATAGACAAATGTTAACAACTTACAACCGCTCCATTCCACAAGCTAAAATCCATTTATGGTGCTAACAACTGTGTACCCGACCCCGACTAATCAGCTCGTCACTATTTTGCTATATACTTAAGAGTTGTTTTTCTTATAAGATAGCGGATAAGGCTTATTAGCAAGAAACTATAAACTAAAATCGACACATTCAACACATAGTAGTTTCTCAGGAGAAACAATAGAGGAAAGATGGGATTCGAATATCAACTGGATTACAAACGATCAGCTGTATGTGAAAGAAAATCAAATACTAATTCTAAAAGGAAAAGCAACACGGCGTCTTTTCGTCAAGTGCAAGTATTAGTGTTGTGCTTATACTTTGCACGCTTTCAAGCTCGTTTTATTCTAGCAAATTGTTGATGTGAAAGCTTGCTCGTGTTGGATCATTACAATGAAAAGCATAGTTCTAGTCATGAATTATCTTCAGAGTGCAAACGACGGTGTTGGTCCAGTGTTCTCTAAGCCCGACTCATGCATGCCTCAACATGATTATGTTTTAATAGTCAAGCAATAATAAATTGCCTTTATGTCGTTTTCGGCGTATTCGCAGTTAGCATGAAAGTCAATTATTAATCTGCATTTCATTTACTGGGTTTGTGAATTTTTATTGACTATTCCTTAATAGTATTTACTAATACAATTGTGTTCATGACATTGTCACGTATGTCCTTTATTATGCACTGCGTCAAATGAGCCTCATCCTTGCGTCTGATTAGTTTACAATTATGTTTGCGACTTATGAACCTTCATAAAATTTACATATTAGATCAATTGAGATGAGATTTTGTCTTTTCATTGAATTTTGACGAATGGGTGTAAAAAAGACGCAGGCTCTCTTTAGCTTCCATTGATGGTTCACAATAAAAACCAAGAATTCTTTTATATGATTAATTAACACTTCTCCTCAAAATAAATGATTTATCGCGAATAATATGCACGATAGGAGATGATCCTGAATTATATTCTCATATCGCATTTTATTTTGATTAATTAACGTTGCAAAATACAAAGTCCTTGTTCTTACAAACTGATAAAAATATATATACTTATATTTATATACTTGTATTGATTTATACATAAAAACGTATTGTGTAACGTTACAAATAGTAACAAAATGCACTTGGTAAATTGATGTAATCGTATCCCTAAAATACTCAACCCGTGTAAAAAATATATTTTGACAACATTTGGTATTTTTGTTAAGAAATAACACGATTGCAAGCATGAGCAATGCTCAAGTGTATACAACCAATCATGCCAAATGCCAAACGCTCAAGTCATGCTTGAAGCTAAAACCGCTAGCTGCACCAGGCCATTAGAATAATGTTAACCATATAAGTAGACTATCAGAGTCAACACCACCAAAACATGCACGAGTGCTTGAAACAATCCATAATATCTTGAGGAGAAAAGTCTCACTCATATTAAACAGAGTGAAAAACATCTTGCGGAAAAACATCCGGATCATTTGAGAGTTTTTTGCAAATTTGGAAATTCCGCTAGGATGACGTCAAAATTACGTAAATAAACCAGTAACAAACAATTCGATTGATTATATTAGGCAAATCCAGGCTATTTGCACAAAGATTTTTATACTTGCACAAACTATCTAATATTGCTAGCACATGATAGGGCAATAGACAGTTTGTGCAGGTTAGAAAAATATTTCAGGTAATAGCCTTTGACCTAAATATGACCAACCAAATTGCTTTTTACTGGTTTTTTTTTACATGAAATTTACGACAATCTAGCCTATTTTTGACATTCTGCACAACCTCTCTAATATCTTACACCAAATCGTGAAATAAGCATATGCAATGCGTAGATGACTTACTTTGTTTACTTTTCGGTGCATATCTTGATCTCGCTATTATCGCTCATAGAACTTTTTGGCCTGAGACCACTATTGATTTACTTATATAGTTCTTTATAGCATATTTCGCCACTGCACTTCTCACAACAAAATCCGACAAGCAAATCATATATCGC
>LQRL01000392.1:0-32722 GCA_001703475.1 Hydroides elegans
GGGGGGGGGGGGGGGTTCTTTCCTACCACCACATTAATGTATAGGATAAGCATGTTTTTCAATAATGATTGTGGCATGCATAATGTAGGTTGGCTAAAGACAGTGGCAGTTGATTTAATTCTCTTTTTAGTTGTGTTACAGATTACCGTATAGCTTTCCTTGACTCCTTTGAAATTGCTAATTTGAATACTCACCTAAGTTTTGCTTCATTATAATTAATTTTGATACAGAAAATCACATGTACTTTTAATAAATATCACACACAATATTTATCATATATGATCAGTATAGTCATTACTTGATTATAACTTACTATGTTATAAAATGTCCCTATCTCTTATCAGTTGCACCTGATACACGATTATTAACCTATAATCATTGCCGTCGTCTCCAACCTCTGTCTTGTTCGTATACTATAGCTATCAATTCATGTATTTAAAATTAAGATGTACATGTTCTTAACTATATAATCGGATTAGATATTCAGGGGTCTTCAATCAATCATCATAACTGGCAACCCTGGACCATAATTATAGAATATATAATCTACTGTTAGATTGTCTTAATATCGAATCCTCGGAAAAATGATTTATTCTGTGATTTACAGGTTTGGTTAATAAGTTTAGATGCAAAGACAATCAATTGGCAAGCAAGAAATTCAAATAAACGTGTTTTTGCTGCTTGACACGTTTGATCAAAGACTTAGAAGTCTATAGACTCTAAATGGTGGGCCCATATGCATGAAACAGCTTACATGTCTGAGTGCACTTACATTCCAAGTCAGTAGGTTAAATCTTAATTCATGGCTAGATTTGTGTAATTAAACAGTTCATATCATTATTTTCAAGGTGAGCTCTAGCTATTCAGAGTATTTCAATCATGAATTCGATGTATTAAGCGAGATATCGGTGTCGAACGTAGAATGTAAGTGCACTCAGACATGTAAGGTTTTTCATGCATATGGGCCCTGAATAACTCCAATATGAACACATGTATGATGTATTTATCGATTTTTTTTTATCGGAATCCGATCAGAACTTCAATCGTCATTAAGTGTCTGGTCGTAATATCACAGTTAGGCCGTACGCAAATTATTTCTTCAAATATTGCATGCTAAAAATACTTTAAGGAAGTACAATCTACACCGAAAAAGCAAGACAGGACTCTTCACAAGTCGGCTGGAAACTTTGTCAAATGTTTATCATACCTAATACCCACAAAAACATGATTTATAATCCTACATTAGTAATAAAATAAAAAGCTTCAAGCTATAAATGGGTCTTTAAGTTGTATTAACGTCCAATTTACATTATAATAAGTGTCGTTAAGTGCTCTAACGACGAGGGTTTCGATAATGAAGAATCAATTAAGTTCCTGTTATTATTTTTATGTTTGGAAACTTCTTCAATAGTTTTACTTGCTCTATCAAGAAGGGTTAATTGATAAGTGAAACATGGGTATTGTGAATTATTAGAATAAAAGGTAAATGAAGAGGACTAATGTAATATTTGGTTGTTTTTTACTTGAGTTTTTCGCAATAAATAAAATCATACCAAATGTGATATCAATTGTTTGTAAGAAGCAATCATAATGTCGCATTTGAGAACAATAAGCATGCATCGGAATCGAAATGAAAATCCATGCATCGAAACCCTGTATATACAATATAAAATATTATCAGTGAAGCTGGTACTTGATCATAATAAAAATAATAAATTCGCGTTATCACTTACCTTCCTCGTGTGATAACGATATTATTCGGTCCATTATTATAATAAGCATGTGTTATTCTATTCTTTATTGTTCAAAAACAAATAGTTGAGACGTTTCTGTATGTAAATGATCGATACAATATCTTGGATTTCATCATCAAATATCGATGTATTGAGAGTAATTTCAAGCTTAAAATTTCATGTGCTGTTGAGTGTTCCCGACGATGAGTCATTTGTACGCTATAACTAATAAAACTAATTTTTGCAAGCTTGACTTATGCTATGGTAATACGCTAGTTTGAATTGTTAGGTATTTATTTATAATTGTGACTGGAAGTTTTTGCCCGGAAGCTTTTTGGCCGGACACGTTTTGACACATGTTATCACTTTTGAAGATATTATGGCCGGATAGTTTTTGGTGGATATCATTAATATGCCATATTTAGCCGTAAGCAAAATCTTCAAGGAAGTGTTGCAACCTGTATGCCTGTGTGATTTTACTGTTATATAATATAATATAACTTTTGCCCAGTTGTTTCATTCAATAACTTTTGTGTTATTGCATCTATTAATGCGCTGAAAATGGAATAGTATGCATCTAAATTCTCCACATATTTCCGTGCTTTTTCATACTTTTCTTAAATTTATTTCACTAGCTAATTAACAAAATGCAGGTGAATTTGACAGTATCACTAATACAAGTAATCTGTCGCTTTCAATGGGCTGCACATGTTTAGCCTAACAGCACAAACACACCGTAAGGCTGGGGGCGATCTCATTGCTTGTGATTGCTTGTTTCTCATTGTTTTTCATTGTGAATAACAAAGACCATATTTGGTTAAGCAACATGATATTCAGGTTGGTTTTATTTGAAAGATTGAATGAAATTTAGGAAGTTGACGAAAATTAGCCATTCAATATGTAAGGATGCGGACTATTTCATATCCTTAATCGAACATATAATCGTTTCATAAATGAATCGGTAGTATTTGACTTTCACATTTTCGACTCCGGTGTGAAAGAAAACTCTCAACAATATATTTTCGATTTGTATATGAATGTAGTATGAGATATGGAGAAGTTGGAAAATAAACATTTTTTTTTCGGGTATTATTGTCGTTAACGTGTTTTAGGCATAATATGCCTCATAGACCATACGTGTGGCAACTTACAGCATTGTTACTGTTCTTTTTGTGGTTTGAATAGATTTGAGATAAGCAGTTATCACACGCAATAAGAACAATGCTCACAAAACAATGATTTATTTGCTACATTAATCATGAATAAGAGTTCAAGTCATATCTATAGCCGTGATGGGCCTTTAAGTTGAACATGTGTCTCATTTACATAAGAATAAGTGTTGTTAAGTGTTCTCACGATGAAGGTTTTGATCACGAAGAGTCCATTTATTTCGTTTTCATATCTCAATGGCGGAAATTTTTTCTGAATATTTTCACTTGTCATTTCCAATAATAATTGATAAGCGTCTGAACTGTCGGTATCTTGAAATGGTATGACATAGATTCTTAGATTTTATTTATAGAATGCACCTTAGGCGGACTAATATAATACCTGGATTTTGATTTAGATGATTTGGTTGAGGTGTAAAAATATACTTTAACATATCATATAATAGATTTATGTTAAAACATAACTATTGCCACAAAAGGTTCCGGCCTATTTATTTGTCTTATGTAAAAACATCCGTATCAGTTAATATAAATACAAATATCTTTAGTTTAGTATTAATACTAATCATTTCAGTTTCGCCCAAAAAAAAGAAAAACACCTCTGCAAAGCAATGCATTGAACCTAGTGTCGGCAACAAATCTAAGGTTGCCGACAGAAAGGGTACACATTTTTTAACGGCTGCGAAATTCAAAACGAAATATATCACAACCAATAGATGTACTACATTTTGTTAGCATGTCCGCATAATTATTTCTCAGCTCGAATGTGGTTTTACCACAGTCTGAGACCTTTTTAGGGGTTTCCTCTACATGGTAGGAATTTTATATATAACCAAGTAAATATAGTTTAATATTACTCGTTATTTTGAAGAAAAAGTTATCATAAATAACTACACTTGACAACTGCCTAATCAAGGAGAATCGAAGAGTTTATAGTAGCAAATACAACTTTTCATATGTCAAATGCATAACAATTAAGAACTATTCTGATTAACAAAATCAAACATATTATTTAGATGCGCGTATAAGCCTTTTATTGTGTTGTGGTTTAAACTGACCGTAACTTTATCTTATTTTGAAAGTAAAATAGTTTTACATTTGATTGCCCAAAGAATAAGTTTGGAACGAAACGATTTGCACTTTTTCTAACGTTATAATGTCTTTGCATATTTAGTTCCGTAAAATGTTCAGGTATAGTAGCAATGAAGAGTGCGAGGTAATGAATACTTGCGATATGTAATCACACACATCTCGTTTGATCCAGTTCAATCCATGCACTGTTTACAGAGTTTTCCTTCCTTAACGATTAAAATAAATGAAGAAATATTTAAAAGTTGTGATACTACTAATATGAGCTGTTACAATGAATGTAAATGTTATAACAAATGTAAATGTTGCAACAAATAATTGTCGGCGCTAATTATCACATTTGATTAAATTATGGAAAATGTGAGTTTGCATCGAGCTGCATTATTTTTACGAGAACACTCTTCAAATGAGTTACCTTGCGCAAACAAATAAATTTATACAACGGAGTCAAATTTTGAAATATATTTCACAACTTTTCGTACTCCATGACTGAGACGATAGAATAAATATAAATTCATTAGTGTTTATATATTTTGGATATTAAATGCCGCATCTATTAAGCTGTACAAATATCAACAACTAAAATAACGATTTTTGTATTCATATATTTTGTTTAAATATGTGTAATAGGTGATATTTGATGAATTTTAATAATTTTAGAAACACTATGGTGAGGCAGCAGTTGGGGATAGAAGCAATGTACTTAAAGAAAAGGTGGGGTCTATTTCATACCAGGATTTTGCTGTGTTAGTCTATCAGCTTGTAAACAACCTATCGACATTTATGTAAACTAAGTAATATAGGATTGAATATATTTACTTAGTGAAAAACGTTTAAAAATAACAATAAAGTGCGGATAAAGGATATCGTATCACTTCTGTTTAGTGTTTGTATACGGGTTTTAATCTTGATCTTGTTTAATTTTAATCTAGATTTGCTTTTATTGTTTCCAGGGTTTCAATTTCATGGAATTTCCATCTTTTGATAAACACCCGAAATCAAAATCGGAAACGTTGGTATGTTTATAATACAAATTTTATTTTAAATTTTAATAGCACAATCTTTATATATAACACATAATATTTCAATTTCATACTACATAGATTTCCAGAATCTGTCTAGAATTTAAGTAGAACACATAGACTATATGGTAATCATTCTATCTTGTAAAACGTATTTAGTGAATATTTTGAATTGGAAGCTCACAAGAAGATCAACAAAGGTTTCGTCAGAATCTTCAGAGCCCACTGAAGGAGACCCTTCCATATCAAGTTCTAGCCTCGCACAGAGCCGTGTGGATTCTAGAGCATCTTTGATCAGCTACGCATTGCCTTGGTCTAAAATTGATAAGCGATTGCTGGCATTGGCATTGGCTGTTCTTTTAGTTGGCATAGTGCTTTTGGCATGCATCATCTGGTGTTCTGTCATCGGTAAGTGAACATGACTTCAGACATTTAAATATAGGCAAAATAATCTATATATTGTTTTTGTTTCGATAAATATATGGTCTCTTTCAATAGACACTAACCAAAATTATTCGCTGTTAACAAACAATTTTGAATATTTTGAAGGAAATCGCGATGAGTGCGGGGCCACGCCATGCAACTTTGGAGCCACATATATCGACCAATGGAATGACTTTTCATGCAATTGTGCTCCTGGTTACGGAGGTGGTTTATGTGATGGTAAGATTTCTGCTATTGATGAAAACAAATGGCAAATAAGGATTTAAATTAATGTTCAAATATCTGCTTATCGATATGTTTCAAGCTAAATTTACAAATAGATTAACTATGCTGAGAAGTCATAATTCATCTATCATAAAAATGGTTCAGGTAAGATATTACCGGTTATTTCATGCGCATTTCAATTTATTTTATATTTCTTGTGGATATCAGTGCATAATACATACCAGTTTAAATATCATATTAACACAATTTTATTTCTAGTGGATATTAATGAGTGCGACAGTTATCCTTGCATGAATAATGGGTCATGCACCGACATGCCTGGAGGATACATATGCAATTGTCCCAATGGGTATACGGGTATCCAATGTCAAGGTTATTTACAATTTCTCATTTTAATTACCGAAAACAATGTATATATATATTTTCTGTAAGATTGAAAATGGTTTAAGATATGTTATGATCAAAAACGGTTATGACATATTAAAAAGGTCAACAGAAGTTTTTTAACGGTTTAAGTATGTGTCTTTTTCAAACATTTTTCATAAATAATGTGTATACGTGTAACATTGAATTGGTTTTTGTTTGCAGAAGAGATTGATGAATGTTATAGCAACCCTTGTGGACATTCGAGCACATGCATAGATATCCAGGACGGTTATAGCTGCGTTTGCGCCCCTGGATTTACTGGTACACACTGTGCAGGTATGTCATTATAACTTCGTCAGTATATACATAATTATAAGATTGAAAAGCTAATTCTAGGATAAACTTAGTTTAAAACACATTCGTCACAGCTCAAATTGTGTCTAAGTCATTTTGCAGGGATATCACCACAATCAAATACATGTTACAAATGTAGAATCTGAAGTCGTGTTCTAAAATTGGGTAAAATAAGGCTCAGAACGAAAGGTATTATAAATCTATCAAGCTTCCATACGCACATTGAAAATGCAATCTTATAATCTCAGATTTGATTTTGCTCTAACTTTGCAGTCCAGATAAACGAGTGTGTGAGTAATCCATGTGCCACTGGAACGTGTATAGATAAAACAGATGGCTATATGTGTTACTGCGATGCCGGATTTACAGGAAAATCATGTGACGGTAACATCTTTTCAAAAGATGGTTTATTTTAATGTTTTACGAATTGTGATTTTGTGTCAATATATAAAGCTCTTATTTATATATAAAATAAATGAACATCCATTTTTTATGCATGTATCTTACAATACTTTGGGTATATATATATTATATATTCTATATATATTATCTGTTATGTATATTTATCTATTATATATAATGTATATATTTATGTGTACCATTCTTATTTACTTTTTGTACAGTAAATATTGACGAGTGCATCAGTAGTCCATGTTCTACAAATGCTACTTGCATTGATGACGTCAATGGCTTTATCTGCATTTGTGAAAATGGTGTATATGGAGAACTATGTCAATGTTAGTGCAAAAATACTAAAAATAAGTCTCAAATTAAAAATAAAAAATACATCAAATTAATGCCGCAAGTAAAATGTTTGATTAATGGAAATAAAAAGTAAATAGGGCTCAAAGGCAATGTCAAATTTATTGATTTTGTATATTACTTTATATTTTTAAAGGACCCTTGTAGATATGTTTTTTAAGTAACATGAATGTCATATGAGAGGTTTCGCGTAACCATATTGCTGTATTTTAGAAATATAATTTACTGTTTCGACAAATAATCACCTTTATATGACAATTTATTAAGAAACTATATAGATTCATGGTTAAATGGTTTGATGAACATAATGTCAGTATACATTCCAGATCAATATAGTGAATTGCATGAGTGCTGCAGTAATCCTTGTCAAAACAACGCTACATGTGCACAGGCTCAGGGCGGTTATCGATGCCATTGTGCGCCAGGCTGGGAAGGAGTGCATTGTGACCGTATGTATGTTATTATTCACCAATGTATATACCAAATAGAACTGAACATTGCATTTTTCGATAATAATGCGATCATAGATTATATCTTGTTTACATAAGAATATTAAAAATCAAGGTGATAAAACAAATTATAACTTATTTTTTGAAAGATAAAATAAACATCCAAATTCAACATCCAGTATGTATGTTTGTTATTTTTAATCAACAACAGCTAAGCAAATGGGTCTATTCTCAAATGTTTTCTTTCTGTACCAATTATTGAATGTTATTATGATTGGTCAAATATTCAGTCGATGTTGACGAGTGCTGGAGCAGCCCCTGTCAAAATAATGCAACATGCATTGATGGAAGAAACTATTTCAGCTGCAGTTGTGCATCGGGATATAGCGGAATATTATGTCAGAGTAAGATTTATAATGATTTAATAATACCAATATTTTGCGTTATAGTAATCAAAATTTCACTATTTAATATACATTACAAAAGCCTGTGACTTCAGAGCAATGAGTAACATATTAAGCACATCTTATGTTTGTCAGTGCATTTTTACATGTAATATATCTCTTACTTATATCAACCAAGGATCATCACTTTTTAGTGGCTTCTGCATAGTATTTATGAATAACTGCATAAACTATATTTTTTCATGTAAACTTCAAGGTGACCTAGATGAATGCTGGAGCAACCCATGTCACAACTTTGGTACATGCACTAACGGATTAGATTACTTCAGCTGTCAATGTGCTGTAGGGTATACTGGAATTCAATGTGAAAGTGAGCGACATGCATTGCAGCTTTGATCAATATCAAATTTGTTTAAATTTGCAAATTTATCAATTCAAAAACTCTATATTCGTAATTAAGGCGCTAGTAAGATATTTTTACTATTTTGTATTTCGAATGTTTTGATATATATGTGTGTTGATAAAAAATGATATACAATGTTTAATATCTTCTTATTATTTTAGCTGATATAGACGAATGTTCAAGCAGCCCATGCGGCAATCATGGAACTTGTGAAAACCATTTGGATTTCTTCGTTTGTTTTTGTGACCCTGGATATACCGGATTACAGTGTCAAGGTTACTGAAATATTTTTATAAATTTTTGATACACAATCCAATCGAATGCATATTATTTGAACTGGGACAGTTGAAATGTTTCCAATTTCTATATCAATAAGTAACGGCATGACTTTTACACACGTTTTATCTAGCATTATTCTTATGTGCCATCACTATAAGTGTTATATTATGGTGTGTAAAATATTCACTTTCCTATACTAATGCAAACTAGCCGTAAATCAACTCATATAAACATACTTAACTGTAATACATATCTAAATGTTCATTAATCATATACATAAAAACATTGCATTTTCTTTCATTTTCGTTCGAATTTAGATGAGATAAATGAATGCGACAGCAATCCATGCATTCATAGCACATGTATAGATGGCGTTAACCACTTTGAGTGCGATTGTCCACCGGGGTACTATGGTATCTTCTGTCAATGTGAGTATATTGAATTTTTAAACAAACATACTTTATATGTAGGTTTATATTTTGATTAACATTTAGCATCATAAACATTTAAATGTATATTTATTTTAACTGAAAAAAAATATAAGGCGTTTTAACAAAAAAAAAAAGATAAAAGGCGTTCAATAACACTTGTTTTAGGAAACTTCAGTAAGAGTCAATGTTTAATTAACGTCTCATTCGTCCGGACTCAATTTTAGAAAATGTAATCTCATTTTATAGACCTCTACAGTGAAATGTATGAGTGCTGTAGCTCCCCTTGTCAAAACGGAGGAACATGCGAAGAAAGGGTCGGAGAAGGTTATGTGTGCTATTGCCCAGGTTCTTATAGTGGAGTCCACTGCGAAAGTAAGGCTACCCCACTACGCTTATCATTCATAGTATCCACCACATAATAGGACAGTATTGTTCCGCATATATGCAAATGGCTTTGTACTCACAACATAAATATGACTGATCACATTTTCATGAATTAATTATAAGCATATTTATTAAAATTGACCCAAGTGGGGCTTGACCCGTCAACGATCTGTGTATTTTTATGATGTTTTATCTCATCTCTTAGTTTTACAGTAATGGTACAGCAAATTCCGATTTACTTTAAAAATACGATTATTCTGTACCCAAATATAACACGTTTGTAAACTAATATATACACTTAAAAACATAATAGCATACCGAAAGAAAAACTAAACGTTTCAAAGTATGTCATTTTACGAAATGCAAACGATTGTCAAATGCTTCCTTTACCAAAATGCGAACGATGCTCATAACCACTATGGTGACATATGCAGTAAAAATGGAGTGAGCAACTATACTAAAGAGGGCTAGTTAAACTGCCTTATTAACTGACTTTGAAAAAAGAAAAGGCAAACGTTGAAACAATATTTTCCTTCATCACTTAATGGTATAGCTTCTTTACCGAAAATCCATCATACCAGTTTGTACTAGCACACTGTTAACTATCATTCATTATATTTTTTATTTACTTTTTCAGACGCTCCAATCGATGATATAATTTTCTACATAGATACATCTGGTAGCATGGGTTCAACTAAATACAAGGTTGATAATTTTAGCAGGGAAATTCTAGATAACCTTATTATCGCAGAAGACTCAACGAGGGTAGCGTTAGTAGAATATGGTGGTGACAGGGGCGCAGTAGAGATTTGGAATTTTTATGATCCGATTTCTTGGGATAAAGATGCGATTTTAGCTGGAATTATGGCATTATTGTATGATGGAAGTGGAACAGCTATGTATCTTGGGTTTCAGATATGCTATGAAATGCTTACGCCGGATCCAAGGTAACTGTGGTTTTAATTTGTTTGTAACTGATGTAACTCCTATCAAATTTATAAGAAATTAAACTATTATATATAACATACACAAAGGGTTATTGGTATACCAATTCCGCAATTAAGAAATGTGATAAAATTGAATGATATGAGACATATTGAAAAATGTCTGAATATGTTTAACCAAACTTGTATATCATTTCTTTGTCATTGTGATTATTTAGACCAGACGTTCCAAACCATGTGATATATATTAGCGACGGGGGTCACACTGATCAAAATGCAGATTTGGTTGTTGCCAACTTAGAAACAATATCGACGTAAGTTTATTATTTACCTTTATGATGTATAAATGGATCTATATTTTGCATGTAATTGGTTATTTTTCTAAATATTGTGCAATAGCCATCCAATTGACACGATGTATTCTATATGTGCCTTGAATAACGAGTTGAACAAAAATATTTTTTTTATGATTGTGATTTCAGGATTCTTATTGTAGCAGAGCCACAGGACTGGGCAGCCAATGGTGACGTACTTACACAATTTAACAGCAATCCAAATCATCGTTTCTATTATAACATGACTCAAGACGTCCTTAACGTCATTCTGACATGAGTCAAAATGCAAGTAATATGGAACATATATTTAAACATAACATATATTTGATATAATTGAAATGTTGATTGTCTTACTTAAAACGAGTCTATGTTTATCAAGATGAAAGTTTATGAACATTGCAACTTTATTCATAATCGCAAATCAATTGCTATAATAAGTTACATTATCGAGTTTTAGAGTTACAACACAGATTGCTTACAATAGATTTATTTATCGATTTAATGTTAATACGATAATGTAAATAGAACTTTAAGCAATAAATCATTCCATGTTTATTAGTCTTTGGTGTATTTATTTTTGACAAAAAGTGTCATCGCATATGATACTGATATTACAATGATAAGTATTGTTGAAATGAACAAATAAATCATCAATAATTGAATCGTCATTTTTATTTGAGTTCCTATAACATTGAAAAATTAAAGGTTTGATAAAAAATGTTAACATAAAAACATTTGCAATTTAGTACGCAAAACAAATGTTAAACATACATACATACAACAATAATTCCTAGAGATGTTCTGAATCGAAGATGCATGGCAGTTTTTGAAAAATTAAATGTTTTCTATAGTTATACATTTTTGTCTTGAATGTGTCCCTAATTAGGCAATACAAAATCAATAAAGGAAGGGGAAAAAAGCTGCTGCATGTAAATGCCATTTATCTATTTAGAAAATGTAGAAAGTTTCTTACTAGACCTATTTCACTTATTGACAAAAGAGTCAGTTAAAAAAAACATGTACATGTTGCATGTAGAATGTGTCAGATATGCAATCAAATAGAGGTCCATGCAATAACCAACCTTTCTGCCTTCAAAATATTGTTTACATATATAGATTTAATCGCAGGGCATTTTGTTACATGCTCTTTACTACGCAAGCATTTCATCAATTCAATACTATCTATACATAGTACGGTAAAAAGCCTATTCCTGTTGGCCCTCCCTCCTGTTGGCGAATATCATCCACAAAAAGTCACAGCGTGAAATTTGACGATAATTGTACATCACATTATTACGACGCCATGATGGCGCGTGTCAAAGAAAGATTTTTAAGCTCAATATACCTGAACCTCGAAATCCTTATTTGTTTTTCGTATATGTATATATACGTTGTTTAACGTAATATAAAAGCTCTATATAAAACTAATTATTTGATAATAGCACTTAAAACTATGCCTTGAATCACTTTATCAACTGCCCTCAAATTACAAAAAAAAAACAGTATGTGCCACTTAAAGAGCCAATATTATTGAAATTTATCTATAATAAATCGGATCGACATGTTTGCAAAGAGACTTGATATCATTACAGTTCAATTTTTAATGACTGGCCAACGATATACAAAGCACACCGTGGCATCCCCGTAATATTTTATACAGAATATCAGAAACCATCGAGTTCATATCTTTTAATATTTTTTTTATTCATTTAAAAAAAAATATTCACAACTAAGGAAAAGCCCGCCCTTTCCATTAAAAATATGCAACAGAGAAATTATTAAGATTCCAAATCCAGAAGCTACAATCTAAGCCCCTTAAAGTGTACCAAATGACCTATATTTCACTTTGATAACCTTTAGTTTGATTTATAAAGGTGAAGGATATCCTTAACATTGTGAATATTAAATATTTTTCATCTAATAATTTGGTAAATGAATATAGTGAGGTAAAAATTATAAGGAAGGGAGAAGTTTATTTCCCGCTCGATTCAAAATAGTTTTGCATATTTTACAAAATAAAATGAGTTTATTATTTGACAATTTCATGTAACGTTTCAATTCTAAAATTGCAAAGGGCGCACTCTTGCTTATTCGACATATTTTTGCATCAGCCATCTCAATACATTTCCAAAGAGATTGTTTCACAATCTATCGAAGTATTCCCTATGAAGCTTTCATTTGTTGGCTGTTTCGATTCTAATTATAACCAATATCTTCTCTATAACTCACATCTAACGCACTGAGAAAGTGCAAATAACCAATGTTATTTCAAACTGTTAAAAAACATAAACAGCTGCAATTCATTTCTTAATATCCTACGACGTGTGCTGAAACAAAAAGGTGACAATAGTTTATGAATGTATTCTTCCTTTTGAATGTTTCAGCTGGGCGTTTTCACCAATTGTTTATTTTTACCAGTTTTATCTAAAACAAAGCGTGGCATTAACATGGCATTCAGAAAAAATATTGATGACAGAGTATTGGATTATAAAGCGTATATTTAACATGACATACTTGTGATACCTATCTATTGTACATTTTATTGATGATAAAGCAGTGTCCCGAGCTCTTGAAGTTTGAATAATTTAAAAATCAATAGATTTAATTTTTGAAGCGGTTTCTTTTTTAATACTAAGCTCACCTCAGTTTTCAAGTAAGAAAATCCACTAGACTATCTCACAATTAAACATATAGGATAACTAGCACTTTCGATCTGATGTTAAAAATATCGCAAGGCGTAGCCGAGAAATATTTTCATATCGGCGAGAAAGTGTTCTGTATCTTGTATATTGCAGGGCTCGTTTGATTACGACTCGTTTAAAAGAAAATAAGAAAACAATGCAAACCAATATGAAAAATGTTATAGGTGACATCCTTGTCGACCTTGAATATCGGCTTTTCATGTACAAAATACTTAACTCAAAGTTTGCAAATGCAATCGAAATTTTCAACCATCAAAGTATGTATGATAAATTGCTAGAGTTAGACTATTAAATCTGTTTAAACCGTTATATCGGTTATTTGTTTTTAATATTTTGCTATGCAAATTACTAATTCATACCCATATACCACGTTGAAAAGCAGACCTTTTAATTGTTTTCCAAGAAAATCACGTGCTTTCGAAAACTTTTCATGTCAAAGTACTAGGTTTCAATAGCGCCGTTACGGTTGACCACATTTCTTGATCGGGATTTGTAAACAAACACGTCTGTTTATATTTGATGAAAATTTTGACCGGAGTTTTAACAAACGACAATAATTTGCCAGTATCCCATGTTAAATGTTCACATCATGAAACACGTGATTGTTGCTTTAAAAACGTTGAGAACTCAAATTAAACAAAAAAACACCAGATCAAACAATGGCCGTTACATCGAAAAAGCACACTGCAGACAGCGATGCCAGTGTGTTATAGGTTATATTACTATTGTTATATAACAATAAATACGCACAAACCATGCGATATACAGATTTATTCAATCGCTACTGTTTCGATATAGTCATATATACTCATATACACTTATCACAATAACATTGCTACTTGTTTGGAAATAAATGATCGCTGTCGTTTAATATATTAATTTTGGTATTTTCAGTTAAATTTAGAGTAAATGTACAGTTACAGTTATTTCAGAAACGTGCGACTCCTCCATGGACTCACTCTTCAATACCTAAATACTATTTACGGTGATCTATTATTGATTTAAATTTTGCCGTTAGGGGAGTAAATTGATAGAAAATAATTATGAAAATTAACATTTGTACCCTTTTATCAAACTGGTGTTGCTATTTTTCAGAGACGTTTATTATATTCCGAAAGTCATTCATAGGTATTTGATATTATGTAAATAGGAAAACTATATCTTAAAAAGCACTACCTGATTGATTTATTGTATTTTTTTATATTCCATTGTAAAGCTGTCTATAATCAGCCATTCATATAACAAAAAGGTTCAAAACGCCCCCGATTCAAAGAGGTATTGAACATAACATATATGCTAATGCTTTGAAAAATCGCTGTTTTTTACATATCAGACAAATTGGCCGAAACTGTCAAATTCACATCTACACATCAAGACCTTTCATTGGAGCCTATAACAAATTTTCTATGACCATTCGTTCAAAAGTCGTAGCCCGTACAAGCTCATATTTCGAAAATCTGCTGTCTTTGGAAATTGTGGCCCTATTCGGCAATTTATGGTGGCCAAATTTGGCCGAAACTGTCAAAATTCACATTTACACATCGATACCTTTCATTGGAGCCTATAACCAAGTTTTTATGACTATTCGTTCACAAGTCAGAGCCCGTACAAGCTCATATATTTTTTTAAAACCGCTGATTTTGGACATTGTTGCCATATTCGACAATTTCTACTGGCCGAATTTGGCCGAAACGTTCAAAAGGCACATCAACACATCGAGATCTTTCATTGGTGTCTATTATCAAGTCTCAATGATCTTTCGTTCAAAAGTCGTAGCCCGTACAACCTCTAAATTAAAAAAACTGTTGTGTTTGGACATTTCGGGCAAATACGGTCACACTCGTGCAACTTCGACGTTCATATATCCATGTTTAATAAATAACACCTAATTGCAGGTTCTTCGTTTATTATTGAATGTGGCTATTTCCGTATTAAACAAAAGATTTTTTTAGAAAACGTCGCATCAATTATTTTAAGAAAATGGCAGACAATTAGCAATTTGATAAGAATGTTAATACTCAATTAAGTAATTTTGTACTGTTAGTTCATAATTCAAGGTCAAATATTGACAGAAGTGTAAATGATTATAGCACCTGCCAAATATGCACTGTATCAGTTAAGTCATCTGATATGGAAGGAAAACATTTCCGAATGTTATTTAAATTCAGAGAAAGATTAATTATGAAATATAGATTTTTTTTATTTAATTTTATCATATACCCGCATTTGATCAATAAGCTATTTAATTCATGTGTGGAGGTTACTGAGTGGATCTTTTTGAAACAATGAAGAAATACATATTTTTCCGTTTCTGAGTGTCAATAATTGTCAAAATATACTCGCAAATAAGTAGGTTAATGAACTCGGTCATCTCCATCGATAAAAAAACAGTTTGCAGCTGTTTAAGCGGCGCCTGGGATTTGTACCATATGTTAATGAATGGACTGACCTCGAACATTATCCTATAAAGAATTAACATAATTTATACATAATAAGATTTTTTCAGTTATATAGATGCCCCAATCCAAAATCATGATCACAATCAAACCGTCCCTTGTTATTCCTACAAAAAAGTGTTCCATAACATATTTTACGTAGAATCTAGTGTAGTTTGCATATTTTTTTCTCTCATAGAAACATGGTATATTATGATATATTATTTATTGTGTATAGCTATAAAATACAAAGAGAAGCAGCTTGATTTGCTTGTAAAAATGTTAACTTCTTGTTAACCATTTGCTAGTCGGGGATTAATTTTATTATTCCTATCCACTTAACAGAGCATCGAAATTAATATACTAGCATATGGGCTCCGACCTGGGTGCCGAACGAATAAACTATACTTGAGAATTTAAACCATACATTTTCCGCATACATGTGAATTGATTTTTTTTCGATGACATCCTGATATATCTCAAGCAATTTTATCAAATTTATGATGAGATGTTTCTTATCTTTATCTAAGCAATAACCCCGTTTCCGCTCTTTATTTTGCAGATATGTTTGGCATGTAAATCGAACAGCACTGAGGATATCCAATCATTCGCGTTGATCCTTATTTTAGAAAATGTCAAGCATTAAGCTTTAAATGTAGGCCAATGTCACATTATCTGTATTTGATATTTAATGAACATGTGGCCCACCTTATTTACATAAAAATAGGGATCCTATATCCCAGTAAAATAATAAAGGCCTAAACTGAATTCTCTTGAAATGCCAACCCCAGTTGTCAAACAACATGGCTTTGTTTGCCTTTGACACGACCCGCATAAGTGATTTTGTAAGCCAGCCCACTTTTTACCATTTTGGACCTTCTATAAAAACACCATATTCCTCCTACAATGCTTAAGATCGTTCTTGAAAACTGCCTATCCAAAAACATGTAAATTTCCCAAATCAACAAGATAAAAAATATCTAAATAGCAATAACGATATCAAATAAACATCGTGAAAATTCTGAATCTAATGGTGTAATTTTTAATCACGCGATTTAATGATATCTATATTAAAATTGAATTTAAACAGGTCGCGATAGTCAAATTTGGAAATTGATATATCCCATAAGGGATTTTTTTAGTTGATTAAGGAATCGACTAAGAAATTCATTTGATTACTCTTTCCTATTTCAATCATAAGAAACTGGAAACAGCTTCGAAACTAATAAAATATATCACACTAAGTTTTCTTAAACAAAGAGGTGATGATAGTTTATGAATGTGTTTTTCCATTGAAATGTGTTATCTTTGTGTTTTTCAATTGTTTTTATTCGTTTAGAATCGTGGAAAATAAAAACTATATTTGAAATAAAAAATAAAGCTTATTGATCATAGAGAATAAAAATATGAAGCCTTAATTTGGCATACATATGTTACCTATAGATATAATGAGTATCGATAAAATATGCACTAATTGTTCCCATGTGGAATAGTTTACCGACTAATCGAGTTTTTCAAAAGTTTCAAAACAGGACAGAAAGGGATACTTCTCCGGTTCCTTTGTTTACATTAGTCACGTGACCGGAAGTATTGTTCTTGTTATGTAACGAAAAAGAGGGGATGGCGGGATGGGTTAACTGTGCGTAGAATGTGGCCTTTCTAAATAGTAATCTTTAAATTGCCAGTTCTCTTTAACCATTGCTTATCAATTCTTCTTTTAAATTTAAGTCATTAGTTAATAGAATAATTAATATTTTGTGAACGTTTCAATAAAAATCGAATTGATATTAATTATAGAGATATTCGTTTGAAAACGATCATACTTTCTTTTGGCTGCGAGTATAAATATTTCTCATTGCGGCGCAGCAAATTAGGATATATCACTGGTCGTTTCCCATGCCATTTGGCGTAAATGTGACTGGGGAAAATCATGTTAAATTAGCAAAAGATTTTACCTGGTGCATTGGACACATGTGGAATGCCACGGGCTGTCGTGTCTTCCCTGAATCCCTTCCACAGATGGCCAACCTTCGCAGTATCCGGTGAACTGCCCTCCGGTATGTTATAACGATAGACCATGATAGATGTCGCTTAAGTTAAGAGTCCATCTATTGGTAAATACTAGAACGGGTTAGAATCTCCATTCACGTAAAGCTCACCAAGGCAACCAAGCGGTATCGTGTGCAGAAAATCCACTGGCTGATAAACATACCCTAAAGTGTATTGGCCTAACGTTATATGTTGTCTATCGTCTATCATTGTAAGGTTATACGTCTTGTTAACAAAATACTTTTGAAAGTTTATGCCATTTATACGTTAATTTGATATGCTTTATAATGATATTATTTACACAATGCTGTGATGCGTTTTATCTAAAAAAACGTTAAATGTTCAATTAATCAAAAATAGGAATATAATAAAACCAAACCCGAATCATTGAGGTTTTTTACTGGAGATCGAAGTTTTTGGGATTGAATCCATAAATAAAAGTGCAAAATTCTTTTTTTTTATATCCTAATACAAATTAAGAAATTACAATCACAATAAATGCCAGTTGTTTTGTCATGAACTTGAAAAATATCATAATCTAGGAATAAGCTCACCGACCAGCTCAATATCTTTAGAATATCCTTAACCTTTATCTTTTAAAGATAGGATCGTACAATGTTGAACATCTTACATATTAATGGATGAGTTTAATTTGCAATATTTTATATATTTACTTCTTTAATCAATAAATAATTATAATTTGAGAATTTCATCCTCGAAATTTTGAAATGATCCCCGTTTGAGTTTCACTATTGTTATAATTTTAATTTGCATTCATTTTTGCCTAATATCAATGCATTCATCAATGTGACCTACATTCGCTTTACTAAATCAAATATTTCGTTTATAAAATATTAAGTGGCTAATTCATAAAGCATTTGTGATATTTACATACCTATTACAAAATATCCGTTTATAATCCGGGTTTTATTGATGCATAGCCACATCCAACGTGTGTGCTCTTTAAACGTTTAGAATTATTTATACAAAAATCGATTGCATAGGATCTACCAGTTTATGACGTTTCAAAATCACGGATTTCAACGCATTAAACAGGAAAATGAACGGAAATACTCACTTTAAAATTATTTTTTTAAAGACACAATAAGGTGGGAACAGCATATCAATTTATGGGGTAATAGTATCAATGACCTTAGCGGCGTTTTCCGAAATGTGATAGTAAATTGTATATTTCTATAACAAGTGCCCTTTATTTACGTGGTGGTAATATCAATGACATTTAAGGCGTTTCCCTTAATATGATGGTTTATTGTCTCTTTCAATATAACAAATGGTTTCATGCTGATATTAATGCCTTCGTTCCCCTTAAATTATGTAGTTATTATATCAATGACTTTTAAGAGGTTTTTTTAAATATGTTAATTTTTTATTGTTTATTGTTTAATACTATTTATTTCAAGTGGTTTCATGCTCATATAAAATATGTTAGGGGCCCCTCACTTATGTAGTAATTATATCAATGACGTCATCGGCATCCGTGTAAAAGAGTCTGTGATCCGGATTGCTGTTGAACTCCTCTAGAACGTCCCAGTTATCATCGGGATTGGCGATTATTAGAATGCTAAAACAGAAAGCACAACAGATAGAAAAAATGATAATTACATTTATATTGATCAGATTCATATTGCTATATATACATTGACATATTTCTGTCAAGGCTATACAATGCTATTCTGGTATATTTATATGTTCCGCAGTTGAAAACTGTTACTGCTAGTTAACATACTGAATGTACATGTATTACATTGGAAATCCATAGAAGGACTCAATATCAACATGTAAATGGACATTATACGATTATTGTTACATAAATTTAATAATGAGATGAATAAAAAGATGCTTTTTATTTAATCGCCACACACAATAGATTATCATGTTACATATCCCTTTAACATACGTACTACTTGTCTACTTTAGATAGCAGTTCAAATCACTTTAATCTTCTAATCTATCTGATATAATATTTCTTTATGTTTCAACAAACGCACTCCGCTAAAGGTTCTAACGTGTCTCTGACCCAATCAGAATTTGTCGTTGAATGCCCACCGTCGCTTATGTATATGACGTAATTTGGTGCATAGAATCTGGATAAAAGATAATAACAAAAATCAAACACATGGATGATTTGCGAAACTGAGTTATACGTTATTCATGTTCATACATTTTATAACAACTCCGAGTCAGCAAGCTACGTTAACTCCGAAGTTTATATTTTTCATCGAGCATCTTTATTTTCATATATATGTTAGCGCGAAACATAATCATAATCCGAAATATTAATCTTTTGCTAGCGAAATTAAAGTTTCGCTGGAAATTAAAGTTTCGCGCTAACATATATAGTATTCAGTTTGTAGTTAGAAAATAGGATAACATTTTTTTAATATATTCATTAAAACTTTGTACACGTAAACTCTACCTGTCAACTGCCGTTAGCATTCTATATGCCTCGGAAAACCCCAGCCAAACATCAGTACCACCTCCTTCATATTTTAACCCATATATTCCACTCAAGATTGCGCTCTCATTATACGATTTCGGCGATTCCAGGTCCCAGTGAGTCGTCACAATGTCGTCATTTCCATAAGTGATTAAGGCCACTCGCGTCGCTACTTCGTTTATTGTTAATGCGTTAAGGACTTGAGTGCAAAAGGTGTTGATGCTATTTGCGTTGGAGTCCATGCTACCGGATGTGTCTATGTATATGATGATGTCGTCAGCATCTATATCAAATATAAACGAGAAAGTGGAAATTGACTCATTATTTATTGGAATGTGGTGTTTTGGTCAATTAACATTATGAAGAAACGATAGATGATTATAGAAATTGAAAGGCAGTAAAATATTCCTAAAACGTATGAGTCTGAGACATGTATGATTCATGTATGCATGAGTAAATTTTACCTTGTGTATCTACTGCTAACGTCCTGGAAACAACAGTTACCATACAATGAAACACCAGGAACATGATATCTAAAAGCGAAAATGTGTATATGATATGAATATTCAAGGCATAATTAGGCGACATGTAAACGATTTTACTCTATAGTTTTAGTTTATGTTATAGTTTTTAGGACAAACATGTTATTAACAAGTGGTTGTGGTATGTGGAATTCGTATGCAGTTTGGTTAATGGCAGAGGTAGTTGATTTAGTTATCTTTTTAGTTGTATCACAGATTACTTCATAGTTTTTCCTTGATTCAAAAAGAAACTTTGGAAATTGCTACAAACACGTTACTCACCTAATTTATGCTTCATTATAATTTATTTTGATACAGAAAATCACATGTACTTTTAATAAATATCACACACAATATTTATCATATATGATCAGTATAGTCATTACTTGATTATAACTTACTATGCTGTAAAACGTCCCTATCCCTTATCAGTTGCACCTGAAACACGATTATTAACCTATAATCATTGCCGTCCTTTCAAACCACTGTTTTATTAATAATGTATAGCTATTAATAAAATAAATACGTATACGTATTTGACTTTATCATCGTGTTAGACATTGATGTGTTTTCAATCAGTCATCATTACTAGCCACCCTGAAACTTATATCTACCATTTAGAGTTTACTGATAGATTTTCTTAATATCGAATCCTCAGAAAATGATTTCTACTGTGATTTACAGGTTTAGTTAAATTTCAAATGCATATCAATTGGCCACCCTCGTGTCCCTACTGACGTGTTTGAAGAAAGACTTAAAAGTCTTTCGACTCTGAATGCTGAATAACTGCGATTTGGGAAAGCATGTATGATTTTTAAAATCGGAATCCGACCAAACGCCACCTGTCATAATGTATCCGGTCGTAATATAACAATTAGAGTTTATATGTCAAATACAGATAAGAATTTGCGCAAAATACTTCTACCAAAAGTGTGGCCAATATCGCATGCTAAAAATACTATAGGGAACTCTTCACCACAGGAGTACCCAACGGGCCATTTTTGAAATAGTGTCTCATTTTACTGCATTTGGCCTGAAATGAATTCTAAACAACTTTAAACCTATTTATTATCTGTATTTATTGAATTATTTTATTCTTAATTTGCCAGCAAGGAGCACAAAAAAATATCGTGCCAGCAACATTGCGCAAATTTGCCAGCAGAATAAAACATTGATATAAAGAAATGTTGATTTTGCGCATAGTTTGAAAAAGTATCTTTTTGGGCTTTGTTATGTATATTTTATATGTACAAGTGCATCAAGTAATTATACTATGCTTTAATTATATATATATTTTTTGTAAGCCTACATCTTTATAGGCTATTAGAGACATATTTATAACTTGGGTTTTATTCCTATAAAATGCCAGGAAAATACGAAATATTTGAAATACACTATTTTATCTATTCTTTTCTGTGAAAATGCCAGCAAGATAAATATTTGAAAAGAATATATATTTTACAGAATAAATCGCTGGGTACTCCTGTCACCAGTGGGCGGGAGACCTTATGTGATAAGGTTTATTACACCCAATACCCACAAAATCATAATTAATATTACCACATTAATAATAAGACAAAAGCTTCAAGTCATAAATTGATATAAATGGGTCTTTAAGTTGGATTATCGTCCAATTTACATTGTAGTGTATGTCGTTAAGTGCTCTGACGAAGAGGGTTTCGATAATAAATTTTGGATAAATTTTGTTTCCGCTCTTATCTTTGTGTGTGGAATTTTATTCAATGATTTCACTTGCCATATCAAGAAGGATCAATTGGTATGCCTATGTGAAACATGGGTATTATGAATTAAGAGATAAGGAATAATAAATGAAGTGCACACAACGAGACACTTATCAAACATTTGTAAAAGCACCGTTAAACAACGTAAAACAATTACAATTATTTTTATCAGCAAGCTTGGAACAGAAAACCTTTAGCGAAAAAATGAATGTTTCATTTGGCTATCGTATATTAAAAAAAACATATTATTTGACAATTGAAAGTACGTTTTATCAATGTCAAACTGATATTTTCCACTTCCCACGCAAATAAAGAAATAATAAAAAAGAGTTCCCCTAACTACTCAAATCTCCAAGCTAGAACGGATTTTCTCAAATTTTCAAACCCGCTTGAACTCGATGGGAAACACCTTTTTGGGGAAACATATCGTAACTAGCTCTTCACAAATTACATATTGAAACGTAAATGAATATGACTATTGTAACACTTGTTTGTATCATGGAATTTCTACAATAAATAAAAGTAAGGAGTCTAGATCAAATGTGATATCCATTATATTATCAAATGAAAATGGCGCATAAAATAAGCACGAATCGCAATATAAATGAAGATTCAGGCATCGAAACCCAGTATTGTATTAATTAAATATTATCAGTGAAGTTGATACTTGGTCATAATAAAATTTATAAATTTCGTTATCGCTTAGCTTCTTCATGTGATAGAACTCGGTTCACGAAATAGTGAACACATACTTATTATGATATAATAATGATTATTTAAAAATTCTAAATCGTTCAAAAACAAATAATCAATACGTTGTTTTTGTCAAAATGATATATTATCTTGTGTGTCATAAACAAATATTGGTGTATTGAAAACGATTAAAAGCTTCAAACACCATATGAGTTTCCTGACGATGACTCGTTTGGAGGCTTACTAAAACAACTAAGCAAGTTTGACTGAACCAACTGAAATAAATATCAACAGGCCACATTTAACCGTGTTTTAGCCACTGGAGTATGACAACTTGTATGGTTTTACTGTTTAGTATGGCAATTTATAGCATTTTACTGTTCACTTTGTGGTTTGACTAGAATTAAGATAAGCACTTATCACATGCACTTAGAACAATACTCATAAAACAATGATTTATTTGCTACATTTATCATGAAACAAAAGCTCAAGTCATGTTATTAGACATGATGGACCTTTAAGTTGTTCTTGCGTCTCATTTACATGAGAACAAGTGTCGATAAGTGTTCTCATAATGTAGGTTTAGATCACGAACAATCCATTTATTTCTGTTTCATATCACGATGACGGGGATTTTTTGCTGAATATTTTCACTTGTCCTTTTAACTCATAACTGGTTAGCCTCTGAACTGGCGGTATTTTGAAATGGTCTAATATAGATTCTAAGTTCTATTTATAAAATGCATAAAAGGCGGACTAATATAATACCTGGATTTTCATTTAGATGCTTTGGTAGAAGTGTATAAGAATATACTAACCGTGAAATGGATTTGAAAGAATAGTTTTAGGAGCAACAACAGGTTCCGACCTATTTATGTCTTATGAAAACAGATCCGTTTCAACACATATCAAAAATATTTTTTAGAGTAGTAGAAAGTCTATGTTTACTAATCAGGTTATCATTTCGCCTAAACATCGAAGGCACCTCTGCAAAACAGCGCATTTAACCTAAGGTCGTCAAAAATCTAAGGTTGCGGGCAGGGATGTGTAAACTATTCTTTGACTGCTGCAAAATAAAAACAAAATATATAATAACTGATTGATATGCTGCATTTAGCCTGTCCGCGCCATTATTTCTTAGTTCGAATGTGGTCTTACCGCTGTCGTAGATATTGTTCATGGATTTCCCTTAAATGGTAGGAATTTAATATATGCCAAAGTAATCAAAACTCCATTTTACTCGTTATTTTAAAGAAAAGCTATAATGAATGACTACACTTGACAACTGCTTAATCAAGGGAAACTAGAATAGTTTATAGCAACAGATAATATACATTTTTGAAATAGCTTTGTGATATGATTCAAGCTGGCAGTTACTTATTCTGTTATAATTTTTTGATGTTATTTTGTTTTTAAATTCTATTATGATGTATTAACAATTAAGATGTTTTGAATTGAGATTTAAAGACAATTACTGTTGATATACTGTTTTCATACAAATGTTTATGGTTTGCAATTATACAAATATACATATTATAGAACTAATCAATACTTGCATATATTTCAATATGAAGGGCTCCGTGCAACAATTTGTTAAGTCAACTTTAAAGGTTTCGCAAAAAAAATGTTTTGCAAAATGTAACTAAATTATAGCCACATATTGCAGGTTTGATAGTGTGATCACATTCATGTCATGGTTCGGCCACGTGTCAATCATATTATACATGACACATTTTAAAAGCATTTCATGTAACTGTTCCCAAAACGTTAGTTTAGACTAAACACAATGTTGCACGGAGCCCTTCATATGTAATCAAGCACATTCCGTTTGATCCAGTTCAATCCATACACTTGTTACATATATTTCCTCCTTTAAGGACTTTTGTAAAAAAACATATATAAAGAAATGTATGACAGTTGTGTCATTACTTTCTTCGGACTGTTACCATGAATGTGAATGAATGTAACTGTTGCAACAAATGTTATTGTGTACCTTAATGATCAAATTGGATTAGACTATGGAAAATGTGAGTTAACATCGACCTTCATTTTTTTAAGGAAAACAAAGGCACTAAATATTTGTTTTACAAATCACATTCTTCAAATGAGCTACCTAGCGGGAAAACAATTTATTTACACAACAGAGTCCACTTAAGAAATAAGTTTTACAACTTAAACGTTCTATGAATGATGCGATAACATATTAAAGGTTATTAATGTTTATATATTATGGATATTAAATGCGACATCGTTTAAGCGGCATATATATTGGACATAATATAACATGTTTGTATTCATATGTCGTGTATGAAATATGTGCAATAGGTGCTATTTAATAACTTTTAATGATTTCAGAAACACTATGGTGACGCAACCGTTGGGAAAACAAGCAATGTACTTAAAGAAAAGGTGGGACATATTTCATGCATTGATTTTGCTGTACATATTGAAATATATGTCGATAAAATTGATATTATTAGATTAAATAGATTTACTGTTTAAGAAACGTTTTTAATTAACAATTAAGTACGCATTTAGAATCACTATTTTTTAGGGATTAAGTTATGGTTTTCGTTTTTAATTTAGTTTAAATTCAATTCAATGCAGAGTTTCGATTTCATGGAATTTCCTTCTTTCAATAAACGCCCGGAATCGAAATCGGAAACGTTGGTATGTATATAAAGCACTCGGTACATATTATTATTTTCCGTATTGATAACACTATCGTTATATATCATACAAGAAACTAATGTCTTACTACAATGCTATGTTATGTTTTGCAAATTTGTATATAATTCAAGTAAAACACATAAGTTATCTGTTTACCATTCAGTGTTTTTATAAGTCGTTCGGTTAATCATTTGAATTGGTAGCTAACAAGACGATCTACGAAGGTTGCGTCGGAAGCATCAGGGTTTTCTGAGGGAGACAATTCCGTATCAAGCCCAAGTCTCGCACCGAGTCGTTCGGATTCTAGGGCATCTTTGATCAGCTATGCATTGCCATGGCCTAAAATTAATAGGAAATTACTGGCATTGGCATTAGCTGTTCTTTTAGTTGGTATATTGCTTTTGGCATGCATCATTTGGTTTTCGGTCACAGGTAAGTGTATGTAAACTGAAACTCTAGGCGTCGAAATACAGTCAAATAATCTATATACACATGTTTTCAATGGTTTTATTTCCATTTAGATATAATTTCGTCCAAATTAGTCCAAATTGTTTTTAAAATATTTTTATAATCGTTTCAAACACATTTAAGAAAGCCGAGATGAGTGTGATAGCGTTCCATGTAAATTTGGAGCTACATGCATCGACCAATGGAATGGCTTCTCATGCAATTGTGCTTCTGGTTATGGAGGTGGATTATGTGATGGTAATATTTTTGCTAATGATGAAAAACAAATGGCAATAAGGATTAAAATTAATGATGAAACATCTGCTTATCGATATATCTGAAACTGAATTTACAAATAAATTAACTATGCTAAAAAGTCATAATTCATCTATTATGATAATTGGTTGATTGATTCAGGTAAGACTCAACCGATTTCATTTCATACGCAGTTTTATTTATTTGATATTTCTTGTGGAGATCAATGTATAATACTTGCCAGTTTAAATATTATATTTAAAAACATTATTTCTAGTGGATATTAATGAATGTGACAGTCATCCTTGCATGAATAATGGAACATGCATGGACATGTCTGGAGAATTTGTATGCACCTGTTCCAACGGGTATACAGGTATCCAATGTCAAGGTTAAGTGCAATTTCTTATTTCTAACATTTTAAACTATTTCTATATTTGCTGTAAAATGAAACATGGTATAAGATAAGCTTATAATCAACAAAAGATCATTCCATATTGAATAAGTCAACAAAAATTGATTAATTTTTACTAACAATGCGTGTACTTGTAACATTGAATATATTTTCATTTGCAGAAGAGATTGATGAATGTTATAGCAATCCTTGTGGACATTCGAGCACATGCCTAGATATCCATGATGGATATAACTGTGTTTGCGCTCCTGGATTTACTGGTACACACTGTGCAGGTATTACAAATTTCAACTTTATCTTTATACATTTAATAATATTGTAGGGACTATGACATTAGTAGATCGAATTCCAGCATACCTCAGATTAACACACATTTGTCACAGCTCAAATTGTGTCAAAGCCGTGAAGCAGAGATACCATTACAATCGAAAGCATTTTTAAAACATTAAGAATCTGAAGTCTTTATCTAAGATTTTGTGAAATGTGGCCTTAAAAATAAATATCCTATAATTCTTTTAAGCTTACATATCCATGATAAAGCAATTCTATCTTGCCAAATATGTTTTACTCCAACTTAACAGTCCAGATAAACGAATGTTTGAGTAATCCGTGTGCCAACGGAACATGTATCGATAAAACGGACGGATATATGTGTTACTGCGATGCTGGGTTTACCGGAAAATTATGTGACGGTAATGCATTTTCTTAAGCTAAGAATAAGTTAAAGATGCTGCAATTGAATATTATATTGGTTTGTGTATTGCTATTTCTTGCAAATATACATGACCCTTATAAGTAGCTTACATTGATATTGATGTGTTCTATATGCATATATTAGCTTTCATACTTATTATGTATGAAAAGTTATTTATGTATATGTTTAATTCATTGGCATTAACAGAAAATATTGACGAGTGTACCAGTAATCCATGTTCTAAAAATGCTACTTGCATTGATGATGTCGATGGATTTCTCTGCAGTTGTGTAGATGGTGTTTATGGAGAATTGTGCCAATGTGAGTGCTACCCATATCACAATTATGTCAAAATAGTATCAAACAGTATAATATATCTTTATCTTTTCATGTATAAATGCTAATGGCATGATAAACAATAGTTAATGTTGCAAAAAAAGCACAATCATCATGAATGCGTGTTCTAATACAAATTAATGAAGTCATAATATATAAAATAGTGCCATTTAAACGTCTGATTTGATCATATTACCCTCATCAAAATATTGAAATATGACTTCATTAGCCCAATAACAATCTATGCTTTACAATCAAACATTTTAATCTGATATTGACACATATGCAAATTTGAGTAAAACATTTTCGTTCTCAAATAACTAAATGGAATTTATTAATATATTTATCAGATAGATACAGTGAGTTGCATGAGTGCTGCAGTGATCCTTGTCAAAACAACGCTACATGTGCGCAAACTCATGGCGGTTATCGATGTCACTGTGGACCAGGCTGGGAAGGATTGCATTGTGATCGTAAATATGTGTATTTATTTACAATTCTCAGCACTGTGCGTGTATTCTAAAAAAAAATTCATTCAAATATATTTGGCGGACTAAATGAGAGGGTCTAACACATTATCATATTTTAGATAAATATAGCACACAGACTACACCTTCAATTCTTGACTATCAGCTTTTGTCTTAATGATCGTTCATATTTATTTTAGTTGATGTCGACGAGTGCTGGAGCAACCCTTGTCAAAACAATGCAACCTGTCTTGATGGAAGAAATGAATTCAGCTGCAATTGTGAACCGGGATATGGCGGAATATTATGTCAAAGTAACATTAAGATAAACTCAATCATCTAACTTATTTTACTGATTATCTAACATATATATATATAAATATATAACAATATATCAATAATAAATATTAATTCTATAATAAAGATATATTTTTACGATATAAATGTTTGATATAAAGCAGAACAAATATTGTATGTGTAATACAATGTGTAATGTATGTTTATTGTGCTTTCTTTGTATTTTATCAGCTAACACTACTTTTACATATTTGTTAGAATGCGACTACATATTCTACATTATTCTATTTAACATCCTAGCTGAAATAGATGAATGCTGGAGCAACCCATGTCATAACTTGGGTACATGCACAGACGATTTAGATGGATACAACTGCCAATGTCACGTAGGGCATACAGGGCGTCAATGTGAAAGTAAGCGAAATATGTTGCAGCTTCGATCAAATTAAGATTGCTAAAATTTGCTGAATGTTCTCTTAAAATACAAGATAATTCATTTTTATCCTACAATTTAATTTCTATTTCCGTAAAGCTGCCATGGATGAATGTTCAAGCAGCCCATGTGGCAATCACGGAACTTGTGAAAACCTTTCATCGTCCTTTCTATGCTTTTGTGAGCATGGTTATACTGGACTGCAGTGCCAAGGTTATTTCATATTTCTCATGATAAAAAATGTCTTATCAAATTGAATATACATTATCTGGATCATTATATGTGCAATATCTAATAAAATTGTCTATCTACATATAACAATAATTCATCATTTAAGGGTTGAAATAGTACCAGCAGTGGCTCTGAACAATAATAACATGTCCATCATATAGCAAACTTTCATTGAGTTGTCATTCATTAATATTGGTTACGACTTATATAAAAGTGTTATCTTGTCATAAGACATCTTAACAGAGTCAGGTACGTATTTGGAAGAGCCACAAAACCAAATACATCTAATAGACCTAATACGTATTTTATCGAGTTGGTATTTTTGTTAGCATATAATAAAATATTTCTATAAATGCACGATTCAGATGAGATTAACGAATGTGACAGTAACCCATGCATCCATGGTACTTGTCTAGATGCCGTTAACGAATTTGAATGTGATTGCCCATCTGGGTACTATGGCGTTTTCTGTCAATGTGAGTTATTTCTATAGAAAAGTGATTATTGGTTTGCTGTAGTGGCCATTTGTACTTTAAATAGAGTCAATTTATTAAATGTTACGTATTTATGATTAAAATTAGATAAAATATTATACAGTATCATTACAATACATTAGACATCCTTTAAGAATATTATTGCTTTAAGTCTTAGGTTAATTGCTCTGAAAACTTTACAATCAATCAATACTATTGAATTACATGGGTATTTATGAATATATTAAGCCATTACGTGATATTATGTTATAGACCTATATAGTGAAGTGTATGACTGCTGTAGTTCCCCTTGCCAAAATGGAGGGACGTGTGAAGAGCAAGTAGGAGGATATGTGTGTAATTGTCCTGGCGGAGCAACGGGTGTCCATTGTGAAAGTAAGAATACTAAATAAACATCTCATTTCAATTTGCATATTTAAGGTTGCATAGCTTTTTTGCTGTTTTTGTTTTGCAAATATTTAATGCTAATTTTAATTGCTAAATGCAGGTGTTTAGAAAATAAATATGTTTGGAAAATAGTTTTCATAGTGTATGAGAAAAATGATAGTCTTTCAAATACAGAGTTCTTTGCGTACCTCAAAGGCCGTATTACAGTGGTTGAATTTTACTAACATTTTTTCCATAGGCGTCTTGAAAGACAATACATGCCTTCAATACATGACTTATTACTTCGTTATCTAGAGAATCATGTCATGATGTGGTATTTTCTTGGCAGTATATATTAATAAATAGGGCATTGTCATGCCGTCAATCACTACGTCTGTGTTGTTGTATTGCTCGTTTGGGTTGCGGTACTTCTATTCAGCAACATTAAAATATAGGTTATTGTTTGCATGTGCACTGTGTATTAACGATGCAATTATTTTTAAATCATTTAATACTTTATCACTAGTCTTGCTGCAGGCAACGATACGTGATATGTTGAAGACTCAATGTCGGTTTAGTCGGACAATCCTCAGGATTGCATCGTAATGCGTAAGATCTAAGGTATACAGAATAACGTCCGATCTATTTGACAGGTTTGATTTGCATCGTTTGTGGTCTTGAATAGCTCGATATATGTCAGCCGAGTAGTCGGCTTTTTTTAATATTCGCGCCTTCGTATGGCACTATATGCTCTTTCGTAGCGCATCTGCGTCAATATTTTATTGGTTCGCCCCGGATACAACAATCTAAAACAAATAGCAGTTTAAAGTGATTCCACAAATTAATCTTATAAATATAAATTAGTTTTAACGTGTTAAAGAGTAATGTAATATCGCATGTATAATTGAAAACTAGTTTTTCGTATGTCATTTGAACATACATTTGAAGATACATTTGAACGTAAATGATCCTACTCACTAGCTGAAATATAGTTTATAGTACTAAATCAAACTGTGTTTAGAATATCGATAAATTATATGTAAGGAGACATCAACTCATGATTGCAAAATTTTGACAAGTGTGCAGCTTACAGCTATTTTTCTGTGGCAATCTGAGCCAATTTTTAACTAGCATTAATGATGAATTTCGTGCTACCTACAATATTGTGTTGGAATTGATATACAACTAGGCAAATTTGAAGATAACGTTTCAGCATAACTTATATTTTTCAGATATTCCAGCGCCTGATGATATCATTTTCTACGTAGACACTTCTGGAAGCATGGATTCAATTAAATACAATAAGATTGATCCATTCTGCATGGAAATATTAGATAACCTATATATCGCAGAAGATTCAACCAGGGTAGCTATAGTAGAATATGGAGGTACTCGTGGTGAAACTAAACTGTGGGACTTGGAAGATCCGAGATCTTGGCATAAGGACTATATTATGTCAGGAATATTGTCCCTATTATATGATGGTGGTGGCAGAGATATGTATCTAGGGTTTGAGCTTTGCCATGAAATACTTACTCCGGATCCTAGGTAACTTATCGGTTCATACGTTTTACAAAGAAATTATTCACATCAAAACTCAAACGAATTACTTGCTAATGTAATGGTTAGCGCAGACATCTGAATGATATGCAGAAATTTCATTTTCGTCATTATTATTATTTAGACCAAGCGTTCCTAACCATGTGATTTACATTAGCGACGGTGATCACGAAGACACCCATGCGGATAAAGTTATTCAAGACTTGGAATCAATATCTACGTAAGTGAATGGTCTCTCTATATTATGTGTTAACTGATATGTTTATGTTTAATAATATATTTTATCATCTATTTGAATTGGACATTATTTTAAAGTATTGCACAGTATTGTATATTTGTCATGAATATAGAATTGAAACAATGATGGAATATAACTTTTTTTCAGAATTCTTATTGTAGCCGAACCACAGGACTGGGTAGCTCATGGGCATACACTCACACAATTTAACAGCAATCCAGATCATCGTTTCTATTATAACATGACTCAGGACGTCCTTAATGTTATATTCAACTAAGTCAGTTACGACGGAATATGCAACATATTTTCAAAGCTTGATAAATGTAAAATATAGCCTTGTCATTAATTTGTGTTTCTGAAAGTCTATTAATATGAATAGTTGATGTTTATAAATAAAAGAACTTAATTGTTAGGCGCAAATAAGGG